>UCOH01004509.1:0-118770 GCA_900474275.1 Synergus japonicus | reverse complement strand
CCGTCATAACAACAACACTATAAGGAATGCTTCCTACAAATTTTATGAATAAATTCCGAAAACTGTAGATTTGAACACGAGTTGAAGACAAAAATCGGATTAAAAATTGACTTTCAAAAAAAAGAGTTTTTTGCAATTTTTGAAAAATCTAAAAAAGTTATGATCTTTTTGCAAAGGAAAAAAAGATGAGGAATATAATTATCTACAATAATCTATGTTTTAAAATTCAAAATTTCGTATTTCGATTTTTAGTCGTCAGGGGCCAACGCCACCGGGCTAGAAAAATCTATGTCTTGTTCTTGCATGGGGACACTCAATTTCGTCATCCACAGAGGGCGTCTTCATTGCCGCCACCTCCAACGATTCTTGACCAAATTCCGTCAGAACAGACCATGACAGAAGCTCGCTATAGCTCCTCAGGCTATTCAGGAGCTGATGTGGTGGCAGACAGCTGTGACATCCTCTGCCCCGCTTCACAAGCCTGCGATAACGAACTTTCTCACGACCGACGCCGCAGATTCAGGTTGGGGAGCTCAGCTCGATGGTCTCCACATCGCCGGATTATGGTCACAGTCACAGAGGAGCTGGCACTCCAACAAAAAGGAGATGTTCGCGGCGCATGCTGCAATAAAAAAAAATTGTCCCATCAGCTTTAGGATGCTCACGTCCTATTGCAAATGGACAACCGAACCCTCGTAGCCTACATACAGAAGGAGGGAGGTACAAGGTCCCTTCAACTACTGGACCTAACCTATCACTTGCTCAGCATCCTGGACAAGAACAACATCACTCTCTCCGCAACGTATCTTCCGGGAAGATACAACGGGATAGCGGATCGACTGTCGAGAGGAAAGCCTCTCCCAGAGTGGCACCTGCTACCTCACGCAACGGAAGCGATCTTCGCCGAGTGGGGAATTCCAGACGTCGACTACTTTGCCTCAAGAGGATCAGCAGTAGTCAAGCAGTACGTCTCGCGAGATTGTAACGATCGTCACGCCTTATTCATAGACGCCTTCAGTCAGCCCTGGCACTGCAGGCTCGGTTGGCTCTTCCCTCCACCCTGTCTCATACCGAGAGTCCTCGCTCACCTGAACAGGTGCAAGGGACAGTTCCTTCTAGTAGCTCCCAAGTGGAATCAGACCTTCTGGATGCCCGACCTGGCGAGAAGAAGCAAGGAACCTCCAATAACCATTCAGGACCTAGAGACGTCCCTCATCGACACAACCACGAACCAACCTCCTCAACAGGTGGAACGTCTCACACTCCAGGTTTGGAGAATTGGGTGTGGCAGGACTTCGTAAAAGACTGGTCCCCTCAACAACAGGAACTAATTAAGAGCAGTTGGAGACAATCAACCCTCGTAACCTACAAGGCCCCAATTAGAAGATGGCTCCTCTGGTCCCAGAGGTTGGGGATTAACCCTAATGCACCACAGGGCCAGCACGTAGCCAGATTCCTGGCTGACTTGCCGATTACAGAGGGCCTGTCCTATAACACCATTCTCCTTCATAGAGCGGCCATCACTACTTTTTGTGCTGGCGGAGCTTCCGCTGAATCAACGAGTGAATTTCTGGTTCGACAAACCCTAAAGGCTATCTCGACTGTAAGGCCTCGTGAGATTAAATCCCCAATTTGGGATGCCAGGATTCTTCTCAACTGGCTCTCGAAGCCTACGGATAACTTGTCATTCTTCGAGACTTCCAGACGGACAGCAGCCCTACTTCTACTAGCCTCTGGACGACGGATTCACGACCTGAAACTCCTCAAAATCTCAAAAGAACACCTAGATAATCGAGGAGATGAAATCGTCATGTGGCCAGTCGTCGGCTCCAAAACAGACAGAGCCTCCTTCAGACAGTCGGGTTGGAAGATTTCCAAGCATCCAAATATTTGGATCCAAAAGATCCGAGGAAAGAAGAGGAGATTCCAACATTGACGCCCTTTTCATCACTATCAACGGTGACATTAAACCAGCTTCTCGAAGTGTCATCGCCAATTGGATCAGATCAGTCCTCAAGGAGGCAGGTATAGATGCTCCTCCAGGAAGCATTCGCTCCGCGGTAGCATCACGTAGCTGGCTAGACGACCTCCCTGTCCAAGACATTCTGGATCGTGGCAATTGGAGATGCGCCGAAACTTTTAAAAAACATTATTACCGTGAGGTTTCAGGTATCAACCAGGTTGATCCCAAGAATCATCTATCTTTTCCTGAGTTTACTCCCATCTAAGGAGTACCTTTTCTCAGTACACTATAATCATACAAATCTCCTGTTTAATCTCGCTTTCGTTTCCTTAAATTTTATTTTCGTTTGAATTTACTAATTCTTTCTGTTCAACTATTTAGTTTTCTCCAACAATAAATTGTTATTAATTCATGACTATACTAGAGTTTTCTACATCAATTAATTACATCTTCACTTTCATCTCATCACATGGCGTTGAGTTCACCAGTAGATAGCAAACACGTCTCTCATAGGGATGCCGTGTATCGGCCAAAGCATATAATATTAGCATTTTGAATTACAACAAAACGCATATTATGTGCGAGAGCCGATACACGGCATCCCACTTGAGGGTCTTACTGGATGAGAGTCGCTATGAGGTAGACGGCGCTGCCGCACTTACAGGTGAGCATCTAGGTGAGAGAGAGAGAGATAGATAAAGGCGGATTCGCAACAGCTTCTCTCATAGGGATGCCGTGTATCGGCTCTCGCACATAATATGCGTTTTGTTGTAATTCAAAACGCTAATATTATATAGATCAGTGAGCGGAAGTGGGTGGCTCGTCGGCCATTATAATTTTCGGAATTCAAACAGTTGTAGATGTCACTTTCTAGAAGCGGAAAATTCAAATTCCAAAATAAGAACTGGGCCATTCAAGCATTATACGTAAAGCACTTTTTAGCACTTATATCTTCAATCCGAATTTCTCACATTCCATAAATATTGTTCCCTGTAAAAATAAAAATAATTAATGCAATGAAGAAAAATAATGTACTCATTATACGAATAACTGATTGAACACGATTTAATTGACACCCTGAATCTAATTTTCAAATTTTTTACCAGTAGATCACCAGAAGACAGCGATGTAAGAATTTTTCGTACATACGCCTTTATCCACATGATTTCTCATATAAATCATGCTAGCGAACGGATTCACATCATGGTAGCTATTTCTCAAACAACCTCTCAGACTTTTGGTAACTGTCTCCTGCTGGCAGAATGCTTCAACTTGGTTGTACGATGTTAGCACAAACGGACGGCCAAGGTTTTTAATACAATCCAGAGTCAGAGTTTCATCTCAAAATGGATTAACACGAAGACTAACATTGAAAGCAGCTATCATATCTGGCATCTTAAAGTATTGACTCTCGACATATTCTTCGTAAAGTGATGTTGCGACTTCAACAACAAAATTCTTCCCGTTTCTTTCGTAGAAATTGCAAGCATTATGTATTTGTTCTGTGCCAAGTGAAATATTAGGTGAGATTAAAACAAGTTTAAGCTCAGTCAAATGTGGAAACCAATGCAATATAATTTTCCAATCAAAACACGCAATATAATCATCTACAGTTGCTTCGATCAAGTGAACTATCATCTCATCACCAGGCATGTATTGCAATTTCTCCATAGCGAACAGCAATGAAAGTGGCATTGTAAATCTCTCCGAAATTATAGAAATATGAATTAGCGATTTCTGCCCTGGTCCCCGATCAACTATTATAGATTCGTCAACGTAGTATTCTATAAATTGTTCAATGGAGGTGGGTAGTCTTTTTATTTTTGTTTGAAAATCAATCGTCACTTCTGTTAGACTTTCAATAATTTCTAGAGCCTTCTTCACATCACGTTCAATATTGAATGCGGTCAGTAATTTAGAAGTCTCCATTAAATCGAAATTTTTGAAGCGTTGCTTGCAGAAAGTAGACTGTGGGCACTCTGGATAATTCGCAAGAAGTGCAGGATTGTATTCAAAGCAGACAGAGCACACTCTTGGGTGGTTGAACATTAGCAATTCTCTCGGGTTTAATCCTCTATTCATTTTTTGAGCAATAAGCATTATCAACTTTGCCTACAAAAAAAAGTTATTGTTGATTTGATTTATAAAACATTTAGTAGCACGTAAAAGACATGAAGACATTTTTAGATCTTTAATTAGCAGCATTAACATTTTATGACACTTTTATAAGGATAAATATTTTTTAATGACACCAAAAATATTCCTTAACATTAAAAAAAACCCTCTAAATAAAAAAACGAAAAGTACAAAACATTAGACAAAACAAAATTAATACTTTCTCTGAAAGGAATCTAAAAATTTCTGTAATTAGTATGAAACTTTGCTTAAATAGAAAGTCGTAATCCTTAAACTTCCTTCCTAAAATTAGTGTTATCAGTGTTTAATCCACATTGATATTAGTTAATAAATTACAATAAAAATCACCTTATAATGAATCCGAGCTTTTGTCTCTTTTACGTGCGTAGAAAGCGATTTAACAGGGTCGTTACCGGTCTTCATTAAATCAAATAGGTACTCCTGATTCAAATCCTGTTTCGCGTCACAGATGGCTTGACATATCTGCATATGGGCATTCGAATCAAGCAATATGTAGGTGGATTTTACAACAATAAGAAACCAAATTGCATCTATCGCAAGTTTCTATCAATCGCTCTATATTGCTATGGTCACGACACACGGGGCACATGTTCTTATAGTAGAAACCTACTTCGCCTTCTTCAGAATCTGATATGGGTTCAGATTCATCGAATTCTTGAGAATCCTGTTCTTCGTCACTAGGGTTTCTTCTGGCGTTGGTATATATTCACCGATAGGTTGAGTACCCTGTGCCTCGTCACTCATTTTGCTTAAATCACTTTTTAATCAATATTTATTATTATAATCAAAGAAAACTCCAAACTCTTGTGAAAGTGCGATTCGCTTTATTACCTTTGTTCTCAAATTTTAACTGTCGACCTACGGTTAACAAATTACAAAATCGTGAGATACAGTGTTGCCAATTTACTCAACGCCGGCCGGCATTTGCGTGCCGGTAATCGGCACACGACATCCGGTCTGGCGCACTTTTTCAAATCGTGAATTTATAGTTCAGATTGTACAGTAAAAAATGGACTTTCTTTGAATTTTTTACAATTCCTTTAAATTATTCTCAATTCTCTTGAAATCGTTTGAATTATTGTAAATTTTTCTTAATTTATAATTCGTAATTATTCTCTTTTTCTTTACTTGTATTTTGAGACGAAAAAGTATCACCCCGGACACGGCGGTGATAGTGTGTCAAAACAAGTATGGCCGCAACGACGGACAGCATGTGATACCTATGATACATAAAATCTTCAAAAACATTTAAAAATAGTGATACATAGTGAGATATCTTAATTATCGCTCGTGCTGTGATAAAATAGAAATCCTGTGAAAGGTTTCACACTGTTTCGGCGTGGTTTCGACGGTTTCTTCCTTTCCTGTCCTTTTCTCAAACAACAGTTATAGATGTCACTTTCTAGAGGCAGAAAATTCAAATTCCAAAATAAGAACTTTGGACCATTCAAGCATTATACGTAACGCACTTTTAGTGATTTTAGTAGTTTAATTCTTTAATATTTCGACATTTTACAAACTTGTATAATTATCCACAAAGTACATTAGGTAATTTTATTTCGATCTTAACATTTGAAAAACTAAAGTAAGAAAACTATAAAAATGTAGAAACATCTGAAAACCAAATGACTATAAATCGAATTAAATTCTAGATGCAATGCATTTTATTTTTATTTTCTATCCATCAAATTGCATCCGATCTTCAATCCGAATTCCTCAAATTCCACAAGTATTGTTCCCTGTAAAAATAAAAATAATTAACGCAAAAAAAATGATGTACTCATTATACGAATAATTGATTAAACAAAATTTAATTGACTCCTTACCAAGCCGATTTACATCAATTCAAAGCTCAGCTTCCATTTTTATAATTCTCTTGTAGATAAGCAAGTAAGCATTTTTCGACAACACGCCTTCATCCACATAATTTCTCATATAAATCATGCTAGCGAACGGATTCGGTTGAAAGTAGGAACATTTAGCATTAGTTGTAATCAGAGCTGAGCAAGTTTTGCCTTGCTGTCGGAATGCTTCAACTTGGTTGTACGTTGTTATCAGAAACGGACAGGTAAGACATTTAATAACTTGCAGAGCTTCATCCCAAGATGGTTTAACACGAAGGCTAAGATTGAAACCAACGATTATATCTGGCTTCTTAAAGTGTTCACTCTTGAAATATTCTTCATAAAGTGATGTTTCGACTTCGACAACCAAATTCTTCTTACTTTCTTCGCAGAGACTGCAAACATTATATATTTGTTCTCCGCCAAGTAAGATATTAGGTGAGATTAAAATAAGTTTAAGCTCAGTCAAATTTGGAAGCCAATGCAATATAATTTCCCAGTTAGAACACGTAAATTCATCTTCAGTTGCTCCGATTAAGTGAACTATCAACTTAACAACAGGCTTGTATTTCAATTTCTCCATAGCGAACAGCAATGAAAGTGGCATTGTAAATCTCTCGGAAAGCATAGTAACATGAATTAGCGATTTCTGCCCTCTTGCCCGATCAATCATTATAGGTTCGTGAACGAAGGTTTCTATAAATTTGTGAATGGAGCTGGGTAGCCTTCTTGATCTTTTTTGGAGATCAATCGTTACATCTTTTATACTTTCAATAAGTTCTTGAGTCATCTTCGCATTACTTTCAATATTGAATGCGATCGCAAATTTAGGACACTTCTCTTTATGATCGGAATTATTCAAGTGTATCTTGCAGAAAGTAGCCTGTGGACACTCTGGACAATTCTTAAGAAGTGCAGGATCGGATTCAAAGCAGACAGAGCACACTCTTGGGTGGTTGAACATTAGCAATTCTCTCGGGTTTAATCCTCTATTCATTTTTTGAGCAATAAGCATTATCAACTTTGCCTACAAAAAAAAGTTATTGTTGATTTGATTTATAAAACATTTAGTAGCACGTAAAAGACATGAAGACATTTTTAGATCTTTAATTAGCAGCATTAACATTTTATGACACTTTTATAAGGATAAATATTTTTTAATGACACCAAAAATATTCTTTAACATTAAAAAAACCCCCTAAATAAAAAAAATGAAAAGTACAAAACATTAGACAAAACAAAAATAATAATTTCTCTGAAAAGAATCTAAAAATTACTGAAATAAGTATGAAACTGCTTAAACTGAAATTCGTAATCCTTAAACTTCCTTCCTAAAATTATAGTGCTATCACCTTAAACAGAATCCGAGCATTTGCCTCGTTTACGTGCGTAGAAATCGGTTTCATAGGGTCGTTGCCGGTCTTCATTATATTAAATAGATAGTCCTGATTCAAATCCTGTTTCACATCAGAGATGGCTTGACATATCTCCCTGTGCTTAGTCACATCAGATTGCAGGTGGTCTTCACTACAATAAGAAACCAAATTGCATCCATTGCATGTTTCTAATGAGCCGAGTTTATTGCGAAAGACACCACACAAGTGGCACGCGTTCGGATAGTAGAAACCATCTTGGCCTACATGGTAATTTGCTAAAATATTCTGTTGACGACGATCTGGCGTGGGTTCAGATTCATCGAGTTCTTGAGAATCCTGTTCCTCGTCACTAGGATCTGGAGTTGGTATATGTTCACCGATAGGTTGAGTACCCTGTGCCTCGTCACTCATTTTGCTTAAATCACTTTTTAATCAATATTTATTATTATAATCAAAGAAAACTCCAAACTCTTGTGAAAGTGCGATTCGCTTTATTACCTTTGTTCTCAAATGTTAACTGTCGACCTACGATTAACAGATTACAAAATAGTGAGATACAGTGTTGCCAATTTACTCAACGCCGGCCGGCATTTGCGTGCCGGTAATCGGCACACGACATCCGGTCTGGCGCACTTTTTCAAATCGTGAATTTATAGTTCAGATTGTACAGTAAAAAATGGATTTTCTTTGAATTTTTTACAATTCCTTTAAATTATTCTCAATTCTCTTGAAATCGTTTGAATTATTGTAAATTTTTCTTAATTTATAATTTGTAATTATTCTCTTTTTCTTCACTTGTATTTTGAGACGAAAAAGTACCACCCCGGAAACAGCGGTGCTAGTGTGTCAAAACAAGTATGGCCGCCACGACGGACAGCATGTGATACCTATGATACATAAAATCTTCAAAAACATTTAAAAATAGTGATACATAGTGAGATATCTTAATTATCGCTCGTGCTGTGATAAAATAGAAATCCTGTGAAAGGTTTCACACTGTTTCGGCGTGGTTTCGACGGTTTCTTCCTTTCCTGTCAATTCCTGTATTATTCATCCCCACTATCTTGAGTATCCCCTCCCAGGGAATTGTTATTTCCCCCTCCGTACCACCCACACAACACTCTTTCGGAGTTTTCTGAGTATGTTTAGTTCTTGTGCTGCTCACGCTCGTGTTTGGGCTCTGTAGTCATTGCAGCTCGGCTCACTCGACGAAACTTTTTCGTGATTATGCGTCGTATCCTCGCCGGTTTCTCCGTGTAAAATAGTGTAAAAGCACTCAAAAGTTTACATGGTAACCTCCTGAAAAATAAAAGTGCCAGTTAAGTTGATCAACAATCAACAAGTGAGTGGAAAACAGGAACGATACAACCTGAAACGGAATTGAAAGCTCTAATAACCAAAGTGCTTGTGAGTGCTTCACAACTGAAAATCGGAGTAACAGAGTGTATATTTATTATCTTCGGGAGTCGCTTTCATTGAAGTTGATATCACGTGGGCTTCTTGTTTTCAATAGGATCCCAGCGAAAGAGATATCGATTTTGGTAAGATAAGAAATAATTAAGCTAAAGCAGGCCAAAATGACTCATCCAGGTGTAGATAATATGTGATCGCTTCACCTGGTCGCGTCATACGTTTGCATTTTTAATTGGGTTAGAGGTTAGGAAATTCGCATTGGGTGCATTTGCATTCTTTATTGATATTTATCCTTATAAGGAGAAGAATGCAGAGGATGACAAATTTTTATGTTAGAATTGAGAAAATTATTCCGGTTTTGTTTATTTGCAGCTTTATAAAGAGACTTTTGATCCGGTCATTGTTTTGTTGTATTAGTTTCTTTCAATGTGTGCTCGCATGCTCTACATTTCTACTCGTCATCTGCTCATCTGATGTTTTTTGCATTGCTGTTGCTTCTATTTTTAACAGAAGACAATTTAACACAATTTTGTTTTCTTACCAAGTCTAATTTTTCAGTTACATTCTTTTTTAAATGTTTTGAATGGTTATTGTATTTTTGCTGGAATTTACAGTCATTTTAAGTACATAATACTTTGTTCTTATCTATATGAAACAAACGGTTGATAAAGTTAATTATATACGAAATGTATATCGAGCTAGAAATTTATCCCTTCTGTATCTACTATTTAATCGAAAAAAAGTAATTTATTAAATATGAGGGTAAACTTTCTTATATAATTCAAGGTTGCTAAATTATATTTGACAAATTGCTTTTTTTCTAGAAAAAAGAGAATGTGGAAGAGATAAATTTCTTGTTCGATCTGAGAGTACTGAATTATAGAAAAATATCGTTCGACAATGTTATACATATAATTTAAAAAGTTTGATATTGATTAAAAGCGATGTTTTGATAACATCGTTTTCAGTGGACTACAAATCAAAATTACAGTAATTCAACGTCGTATGAAATTACTATACACATGTCGACTACAGTAATTATGGTAATAAAAAGCCCGCTTACACCACGCATAATTTTCATATAAAAATCAATTTCAATGTTGTTCCGAACTCGTGAAGATTCGATTTAAAGATTATGCATTATTATACACTCTACTTGAAATCAAACTCTGATTTCGACTCTGATCAAGCTCTTTAGTATATGATTTTTAGTAGATAACAATGAAGCAAACAAAATTTGTTAGTACATATAAAACTGGGTGTATAAATGCATATCTTTAAAATATGAATTTAAAAATATGTAGAGTGATGTTTGCTGAGTTGTATACATTCAGTGAACATGTAAAATTCTTTTGTTTGTTTCACTTCCGGTTTGCCGTGTCGATCGATACACAATAGGAATTAAAATTCATTGAATAATTCGAGAGGATCACTCGACGCATTACGCACATGTCACGACAAATATAAAAGTGCAAATGATATGATAAACGACAGATGTTTTCATTCACTGTAATAGGTGTCCAATATTTCTCTAATTTCTTGGGAAATTTAAATTTTTCAGTAATTTGTCAACCTTTTGAATTATTTTGCTTAGTCAGTGGCACAGTTTAAAAATACATTCAGTCTAGATGGAGTTTAATGATTCTGCAACTTTCGCCAGAGACGTACTTTTTCCTTTTGATTTCTTCACCAGTTGTCCTGTTTTGCTTTTGGTTTCTGAAAATAGACTGATCTTTGCTGGATTTTCTCTTATTAGGCGGCAATTTCGCAATCAAGCCAATATAATCAATCCGATTAGTCGCCAATTGCTCGAAATTCTCCTCGAATCGAATCTCTTTCGATTGAAAAAAAAAAACGGAGGTCAGGAGTGATGTGTGACGACATCCGATCTGAATGACGACATCGACACCTTTTACGTGCACTTGATTTTCCTTCCTTCCTATATGGAAGTGTCACTGATCGAAAACTTTCAATGACGCCACGTGTTAACATTCACACCTCCGCATTACTTGAAAATTTTATGATAAAACGCCTCATTTAAATGACTATTTATAGATCAATAAACTGGGTACTTTTGATATTTTTTTTTTACTTGAACTGAAACGATCAGATTTCATAGTTAGATTACGAAATACTCTTCGCTTTAGGCAGAAAATATCCTCTCTAAACAAAAAAGTGGTGTAACGAAATGTCTCAAAAATCTCGCATATATTGTTGTTGCAAATCTGATTGGTTTTGTAACGACTTGCTGTATTAGGAAGGAAAACAAAATAATCGCGTGTATTTTCGTTTGGTGGTCTCTTGAAATTTGGCAAAAACTTACAAATTCTTTAAAATTCGTTAAAACTTCTTTAAATTCGTAGAAGCTTCTTGAAAATCTCTCTAAAAATTCCTAGAAACATCTTAAAGTTTTTTAATATTTAAAATCTCTTAAAATCATCAGAAAATTCATTAAATTCCATGAAATCTTTAGAAAATCTGTTAGAAATTAGAAAAATCTCTTGAAGTCCCTTAAAATTATTATAAATTTCATAAAATTTAATAAATCTGTTAAATTCTCTTTATATTCCTTGAAATTCCATGAGAACGTTTAATATCCCTTAAAATACCAAAAACCTCTTTAAATCTCTTAAAATTTCACGAAAACCTTCAAAATCGCTTAAAATTCTCTCTAAATTTAAATTAGCTTATAAATTTACGCGAAATCTTAAAAAATTCCATAAAATATTTTAAAAGTCATAACAAAACCTGTTGAAATCCGTTAAAATTCGTAAAAATCTATAAAATTCCTATAGAAACTTTGTGAAATTCCTTGAAATTCTATAATAAAATTCCCTTTTCTTTAAAATTCATTAAAATTATTAGAAGTCTCGTCAAATTCCATGCAATCCTTTAATAATTCAAAAAATGTTTTCAAAAGCATACAAATATTTTGAATTATCTTCAAATTATGTAAAAGTCGGCAAACATCCTTAAAATTCGTTAAAATCTCCAATTTCTTACTGATAATAAAACTTCTCATTATTAAAAGATACTGAAAAAAGTTTCATAAGAGGGATGAAAGTTTTTGGAATGTCTTTTGGCATTGAGAAGACTTACTATCGGCAAAAAATTTTGATCCAACGAATTAGGGTAGTTTTGATGAATTTTTTAATTTTAAGGGATAAAGTAGTATGAATTTAAAATTCGCGGATGATTGGGGGGGGGGGATGAAATTTGGTTGGTCATTTACAGGGTTATATAAAACTGCTTTCCATCGGGAAATTTTGAATGTAGAAAAAAATAAAATGTTTATTTTTGATTGTCGTAAACATTGCAAACTTCAGTCTCATTTTATCTTGTTTTATCTTACAATCTTATCTTATCTTATCTTATCTTACTTTTATCTTGTAATTCATTCAAGCACGTTGACAGCATCTAATTTCGGAAGATGAAATCGTACTTTGAAAATTGAAAGCGTTCTAGTTTTAAAGCCGTAGCCTAGAAATTGAAAGTATTCTACATATAACTCTCAAAGCTGCGAATATTAAAATATTAAATATAAACTGCATTCAAAATAAACTGCAAGCTAGAAGAATACCAATTTTCACATTCAGTTTCTGAACTCTTTAACTCGGGTATTTTTTTGGGGAATATATGTTAAACAGCAAAATGTGATAGTGAAAGTGTTGAAGGAAACTGAGCTCAGGATGCTCGCATGGAGACGTTATATGTATAATGCATAGATGTATAATGTAGATAGAAGAGGAGTGCCACTTCTAGTATTACTGCAATGTCGAAACTGAACTCTTTAAAACGGAAATCACAGTACATTCACAAAAGACAGGTTGCAATTGCAGTGGGTGCTGTACACTCTCGTGTTATGTCGCTTCCGAAGGCAGCAAACTGCATAATTCAGGTTCTCTCTATCGTAAACAAGAAAATAATACTTCATAATTGGAAACCTTACTTTTTATAGATTCAAAACTGGATTCTGCTCTAAAATAACCAATTCATTTCTCATTTCCCAATCCGTTATAGATTTATACGAGAGATATATCAGTTGAATTCTGACGTTTGAATCGAAAATTTCTCTGTAAACTGTAGATAGTGGAAGCATAGACATAACAATGGAGTGATGCAACTATTGCAAATAAACTGGAGTCTTGAACCAGTGATCCATTGATTTGACATTGAATATTGAAATCGACTGGCGTACGCTTCACTTGGAAATCGTTGACGCACGTACATATTCCATTTGAAAATCGATTATTCCAATTTTTTTCATGGTGTACGAAGCCTTCAGACACGAAAATGAGACCACAATATTTTGCGAATACGTCGCCTTTCACTGAGCCTTTGTTACACGACCTTTGCTCAAAGAAAGGTGCATACATAATAATACTTTGGACGTTTATGGCCTTCCGTTCTCAGGATGCTTATATTGTTCATCCGCTTCGGGCTATCTCGTGATAAAATAATATCCACGGTTTTCGATTTCCTTTTATTACAGACAATTGTTTTGTCCTAAATTTCTTGAAAGAGCAATCCTTGATTCCCTGGAAGCTATGAAAAGATTCGTGCAATTTAGAGTTTTAGTTCCGGAAAAATTGCAACTTCAGAGAATAAACGAGGCATAAGTAAACAACAACAAAAAGAGAAAAAAGATCGCTAATTAAACTTTCCAAGATAAGGAATCCTAATACCTTGTAGGAGGCAGCATTAAATTAATAAAAGACTTTTTTCTTTGTTTAAAACGAAGAAGTTAATATGCCAGCAAATTTTCATTATCTTGTTTACGATCAAATAAGAAGAGAGTCTTAGGAACTTGTTTAGTGTTTATGAGCTAGCTAAAAACTAAAAAGGGTTAATGTCGGTCGCTGTACTTGTACTAGTTGTACTAAAACCGCGTGCACTCAATGACTTTGGCCGACTGGAGTGAACTTTATTTAATTAAATTCGCGGCCCCTTGATTTGATTACCAGACGTTGAACACTTACATTAGAGTTAGAGGCATATCCATACGCTAATGTGTTACGCTTCGTTAAAATGGATCACGATTCTTCGCTTAAGAGTCGGCAAAGACTCTAAAGTACTCTAATAATGCGAGCATAATTATTTATGATTTTATAACATATAATGTTGACGAAAGCATGTTCAGAATATAGAAACAGGTTAAACGACATTTGATAATAATTGTTGAGGAAGCGACTTTAGCTAAATGAATTTTATCTTTTCGAGATAATATTAACATACATCAAGTTATATTTCTTAGATACATATTACATGTGTATATGTTAATTTCTGTAAATCATTTTAAGCATGACTTAGTGTAAAAGATTTCAAACTTTATATATTTTATCATTTGAATCGCTCAAAGTTATAGTGGAATAAGATTAACGAGGCAAAAGCAAAGCAAAATCAGGACTTGATGACATGCGAATGTTATCTCAAAAATGATTCGTCAGGTCGTTCATAATTATTTACGGAGCTGGCTATAAAATTGAATGCACTGCTAACGAGGATACTAGACTTAACTCTAACCACTTTTGAATTTTTAATTACAAATACGAGCCAACTCCCGAGTTTCTCTCTAGTATGTAGTTTTGGAAATGTATTTAATGATATATAAAACCGGCCTTAATGAACTCGTATGCTTTTGCGTGAGCTCGTGAAGGTTTGAAGTTGATATTAACACCAGAAATCAAATATCTACTCGAAAAGTTCAGATCCTAATCTCAAAATTAAATCTTTTCATGTTACGTAAAATAAGTATTAAAATTTGATATTTTCACGCTGTGTATAGAAGGCGTATTATTTTTTTAAATACTAGAGTGACTGAGGAGACATAAAATATTTAATAAATATGTATATTAACAATTCAAGAGATTTTAAAGGAATTTTAAGGGATTTTGATGATTTTCAAGTAATTTTTAAATTCTTCTTTTCTTTGATTTTTGGCTTTTTGACTTTTTGGGTGTACCTGTAAGTTAGGTATAATAGTACAGAGCCTCTTACTGAAAATTTCAGAATATAGAAGATTTACGGAAGTACCTGAATCTCAAGTACGCGGATTTAGAGAGTAGAAAGACAAAAGACTTGAAGCAGCTGCCCTTCTTAATGATACTTTCGGACCTTACGACGGTCGCGTCAGTTTCAGGCTCGCTTTATCGGTTCCTCTCGAGGACAATGAAAAATATAACGGTATCGAAAACGGTATGCAAGTACGCACTTTCAGGTCAGTTTCTAGGCCATATTCGAAATTTTGCTCCTTCGTTTTCAAGTCTTGAGAAAATGATTATTAATTATTATAATAAATGTATACCTGAACAGGCTGAACTTTGACCTTTCTTTTCGAAAGTATATATCCTCTTTTATTTTGACTCTACAGATGGAGATAAAGGCTATCAACTCGAGATAATTTGACACTTTATTTTATTCAGGTCACGCTTTCTTGAAACATGTTGCAGTCTAGCTGAGACGAACTTGATTTTGATACAAAGTAAAGGCGAGAGTAAAGGCTTTCCCCAAAAGTCTGAACGAATCCTAAGGGTTTATCTAAGTATTTAGTAGATAAACAAATTCATCAATTGAATTTTAGATTTACTACGAAGCCTTTGATAGAATAATCTCTCAGGTCATAACTTTGTATAACTTTGTTTTTTTTTGTTTTATCTCAGCAGGCATTCCTACACTTTTTTGTTATCAATCTTCAATGATTCAATTCTTTGATTGTGATATCTTAAAAGAAGCTTGTGTCTCACTAAGTACATAGCTTTGAATTTGCAGCGCGAGATAAATTGCAATAATTAGGTATGATAGGGGCAATTTATAACTGCCAAAGCGTCACTCATTACGATAGAATTTGTAGGGTAGATGTATAGTGAATTAGTATCTATAAGGATACATTTTTCAGGAAATGATTGACTAAGTCATTGTGCAGCTGGCATTATATGATATCATTCGATAATTTTTGCTGTAAACTGATGAGAAGATTTTCAGTGCTGTTTCCAAATCATGTATTTGCTTGCATCGTCCTTATCGCGATGAATTTTTCTGGTTTCACGCCGTGTTTGGTTTGAATACAGCAGACAAGCTTAGCAATGATTCATCTGAGTTTGTGTCAAGCTCACTTTCAGTGAAATTGTGTCCAAGCTACCTCAGGTGGCAACTTGTTGTATTTTCTTTCAATGAAACTTGAGCAGTTGATGAGAATTTCGAAAGATTCTTGGAATTTAAAGAGATTACAAGAGATTTGTATAATATTAAAAAGATGTAGTGGAATTTTAAAGTACCTTGTTGAATTTTAAAAGATTTTTTGGAATTTTACGAGATTGTTATGTTATTTAAAGGATTTTAAGAAACTTAGAAGAGTTTTAAGAAATTTTAAGGGATTATAAATATTATCGTAGAATTTTGAAGGATTTTAAAAGACTTGTAAGAATTTAAAGAAATTTTGATTTTTTTAAAAGTGATTTTAAAGGATTTTGTTGAAATTTTAAAGAATCTTACAAGATTTTTATGATTTATAAAAGATTTTCTAGAATTTTATGGAATTTCAAAAGGTTTTCAAGAATTTTAAGAGAATTTTACTTATTTTAAGTAATTTAAAAGTTTTTCGTGGAATTAAAAAAAATTCAAAAATTATTTTTGATTTTTAAAGGATTTTGTTTGAGTTTTGTTTCCAAGAATTTTTATTTAGAGATTTGGACTTTTTGGGGGATTATCAAAGTTCCTCACTGAATTTTAACGGATTTCACAAGGTTTTTATGATTTGTAAAATACTTTGTGAAATTGTAAAGGATTTCATAGGATTTTAATAGATTTTAAAGAATTTATGATATATTTTAAAGTATTAGAAATCTCATCAAATTCCAGGAAATCCTTAAAAATTCTCTTTAAAATCTTTTAGAAATCAAAAAAATCTCTTGAAATCCCTTAAAATATCTGAGAAACCTTTTTAAAACTTAAAATTTCACGAAAACGTTCGAAATCGCTTAGAATTCATGAAAATCTCTTAAAATTCCCAGAAACTACTTGAAATTAAAATTCTATCATAACAATTAAATATTAAAATCCCTTTTTTTATCCTTTAAAATCCATTATAATTATTAGAAATCTCATGAAATTCCACAAAATCTTTTACAAATCACAAAAAGTCCCTTCAGTTCATATAAAATCTTCCAAAATTTCTCGAAAATATTCGAAATCACTTAAAATTCGTTGGAATCTTTTTAAATTCCTTAAAATTCCCTAAAGTTCTTAAAAATCTTAAAAATTTGTATGTATTCCTTTAAAAAAATTTTTAAATCTTTTAAAAATCCTAAAAATTCTTTTAAAATTCCTCTCTAATAAGGTAATATAAAAAAATTTCTCTAAAATCTCGCATATATTGTTATTTCAAACCTGCTCTCTAAATTTGAATTAGCGAAATCCAGCCGGTACAGATTAAGAAAGTGATTTCTGAAATCAGAACGTTTAAATAAACGAATTTTAGTATTATAAACATATTCAAAACGTCATATTTCTTTTTACAATTAACATGTGGTCTTAACCTTCGCTGCAGAAAGACACGTAATATATTGTGCGGGTGACTTGCAAGAGTAGATAATCATTTACAACAGATAGCAAAATGAAAAAATGAGCACCTCTCTAATCTCAATGTCATAAATGTTTACAATCTCACATGACTATAAATTGCTATAAATTTCGAGAAATTGTGAATATTGTATCAGTTTATATTAAAATTGTCTTTCCAGTTTTAAATAATAATGTGTACATTCGTAACGAATTTTAATTCTTTGAATCTTTGCGGTGGTCGAAGAGAATCCATTTTTGGAATAATCGAATCACATTTTGTGAGAGTGTGGAGGCGGCAGTAAAACGATTTTAGACATATAGCGAGTAGACGTGTTTTTTATTCTTCCAGTATAAAAAGAAGATCGAAAGAACGTTCATTCGTGATTTATTAGAAGCTGGCGCGAAAAAGTGAAAGTTTATATTCGACAATCAGATTTATTTAGACACGCACTGCATCTTTTTCTAGTATTTTTTATATACCTATACCAACTTCCACTGACGTCTAAACACTGCATATAATTTAATAATAATGTAAATATCAAGTTGTAACTTGTATTAATTATAAAAATATTTTTTTATTAATTTTTTTTCGTGTGGTAAATAGCTTTTTATCATAAATTATGATGTACTCCGCGCAAGTTCGCATGACTGATTACTTTCGCCAAAGAAAAAAAAGAGCAATATCCGAGTGAAATAAGCAGCAATAACTGTCTGCAAGTTGATGTACGATAATGTTTTCGCGAATTACAATGCATTTAGCACCACGCGTCAGACAAGGTCGGATAAGGCAAGCTCTGCTAGAAAATTACTACTTAGATCCTAAGATGCTTCTTCAGAAGTTTTTCTTCTAATCTTTTTCTCTATTCTTAGCAGTATCGCAGATTAATTCAAAGGAGGAAGGTTAAAGGGTTATAAAACGCCTGAATTATAAATTATAAGGTACAAACTTATCTACGTAATTTGAGGAATAATTTGAATAATTTATTAAAAAGATAAAATATATAGTCTTCAGAAATTATAGGGACGAGATTGAAACGCTTTTAAGAGCATTCTTTGCTTCTAATAATTCAAGATTTAAATTTCTGATTGTAATTGACGGAGGCTTCTTGCTGAGATTTTATATGAAAGCTGGCG
Source organism: Synergus japonicus (assembly GCA_900474275.1). Classification (NCBI taxonomy): domain Eukaryota; kingdom Metazoa; phylum Arthropoda; class Insecta; order Hymenoptera; family Cynipidae; genus Synergus; species Synergus japonicus. The sequence continues at coordinate 100,324 of UCOH01004509.1, read as the reverse complement.
ATGATATCAGAGAAGTCTTTCATCCCGTCCCAGCAATTTTCATAGCTTTTGAAGTTTTATTTTCCTTTTTGTGCTTTTTATGCTTTATCCATCTCTGTGTTTCTCGCCCTCGAATATTTCTTTTTATTGTAACGAAATACATATGCGAGAAATTTTATTGATTCTTAATTGTTGAATTTTCCAGTTCTTGAATGTCGCGAAGATTATAAAAGTATAAAATGACCAAGGCAAAAGTAGTAATTTTATATCTATGTATATGCAATCATAGGCTTTACTTTGTAGAGAGAAACGGAGAAAATTATATGAGATAGAGAATAATGGTTAAGTTTCCGGTTAGTTTTTTACGCTTCCGAGCTGAAAAGTGAGTCGATCGAACTCATCGGTTTAAGAAACTAGCTTTTTTGCCTTTATATATCTACCGCTGCACGAACTCTAGTCGTAATTTTGAACTCTCTGTTCCTGCCGCCCACGTAAGTCCGTTTTATAGATCGTAAAACTATACTCTCTGTGTAAATATTACCGATTTGTTCATTTTTCGTATTATTTCCAAGATTGGCGAGCAGCGGTTTCTCTAATGGGAGTGAATTGATAAATTTCTCTTGCAAGTGGTCTCGTGAAGATTTTTATGTAAGATTATAGTTTTGATATAAAGATATTCTATAATTATGCTTGATTTTAAAATTTAGAAAGTGAATGTCAGAGTCTTCAACATCCTTCTTTGAGAATTCAATTTTTTAAATCTGGAGCATTAATAGGGTAACCACATGTGACCAATTTTAGAAATTTCCTAGGATTTCGAAAGATTATAAAGAATTTCCAGCAGTTTTTTGAAATTCTTTACCTTTGTATTGATTTCAAGAGATTTTAAAGGATTTTATGAGATATCTAGGAGTTTAAACGGATTGAAATAAATTTGTATATTATTAAAAAAATTTAGTGGAATTTTAAAAGATTTTAAGAAGCTTGGAAGAATTTTACCAAATTTTTATTTTTTAAAGTAATTTTAAGGGATTTTAATGTTTCTCGTAAAAATTTAAAGGATTTCACGAGAATTTTATGATTTCTAAAAGATTTTGTGTAAATTCTGAAATTTTAAGAGACTATAAATATTTTTATGGAATTCTAAAGGATTTTAAAAGATTTATAAGAATTTAAAGAAATTTTGATTTTTTAAAGTGATTTTAAGGGATTTGAATAAAATTTTAAAGAATTTCACAAGATTTTTATAATTTATAAAATATTTGTAGAATTTTATGGAATTTATAATTATTCTTGTGGAATTTTAAAGGATTTTAAAAGGCTTCTAAGAATCTTAAGAAATTTTGATTTTTTTAAAGTGATTTTAAAGAATTTTAAGAATCTTGTAAATATGTATAGAAATTTTGACATTTTTAAAATGATTTTAAGGAATTAAAAATTCGAATTCCACATTCCTCGTGGAATTAGAAAAAATTGAATTATTTTTCATTTTTAAAGAATTTTTTGAGGTTTTTGTTTCCAAGAATTCTTCTTTAGAGGTTTTGATGTATTTTGGGAAATTTGAAAAGATTTCACGAGATTATTATGATTCGTTGAAGATTTTGTGGAATTGTAATGAATTTCATGGAATTTAAATAGATTTTAAAGAATTTATGACAGTATTTTATAGAATTTTAAATATTATTGTGAAATTTTAAGAAATGTAAAGATGTTTATAGAAATTTCAAAAGATCTCAGTGAATTTTAAGGGATTGCAATAAATTTCCAATAATTTTAAGAGATTTTGACGTATTTTAAAAGATATTAAAGTTCCTCCAGGAATCTTGAAATATTTCAAAGGTTTTCAAAAGATTTTGTGGAATTTTAAAGGATTGTAGAAAATTTTAAAAGATTTTTAGGAATGTAAAAAGATTTTGAAGTTTTTGGAGGAATTTAAAGGATTTGAAATGATTTTAAGCATTTTTAAAACAATTATTGAAAATCTAAGGGTTTTCATGAAATATTAACAAATTTAAAAGGATTTCATCGAATTTTAAATTTCGAAAAATTTAAAGTAATATTATTCGAAATTTTTGAAATATTCAGTAGTATTTTTACTTACAACTTGTTCACATCTTTAATACTTTTCTGTCATGAAAATTTGTTTGAAAGTCAGGGAAAAGTCTGAGAGACATCTCAGGGAAATGAAAAAATTGAATCTTGTGGCCACCCTGATTAATAATTAAATTACTATTATTGATTTATACAAAAATGACTATTTTTAGAAAGGTACTCTTTTTAATTGGAAAGCTTCAAATGAGAGCCACTGTTATCCGCATTTCCCCTCCCTTTATACACTTGGCGTGTCTCCAGATCCAAGGGGATGTCGATAGCCGAAACCTGGGGCTGAGCCAGAGGGTGTGGAAGGTTTTTTGGGTGGATTTTATTTTATCTTTTGTTCGCTAGTACTTTTGCTTACTTTTGAGTATCTTTATTCCGTCGCTTTAAAGAAGAAACTACTCTTTATTATCTTTTTCTTTATTATCCATTTTTTGTTATCTTGGAAAACAGAGATCAAGCGAACTAAAAAACGAAATTCAGGGTCGATAACCTGTTCTCTGTTTAGCAGTGATTTAATAATGCCCTTAGTTGGGAGCGACCGTGGGAAGTCGATCGAAATAGAAGAACGCGAGCGTGTTTAATTTAGTCTTAAGTTTAAAAACGCCGATTTGTGGGTCTTTGCTACACACTCTACAAGAGTAGAGTCTTCGGCTTTCACGCTTTCGTTTTCGTGCCTTTATTTAATGTAATCATTGCTGTGTGGAGTAATTACTCCGAATTATAATAATTGCAGGTTGGAGCAAGATCGCTTAATATTATCTTGCACTACCTACTTTTAAAATTGACCTTTTAATATAGAAATATCATTTTATTTTGTTTTTTTTATTCTCCAAATCAGAATCATCGAGAAACCCACACAATTCCGTTTGATTTTTAAATTTTAATCCTTTGGTTCCAAGGATCGAAGAACCCCAAGCCAAGAGCCCCATATTAATCTGTTCATCTGAATCATTTTCAGCATCTTCGAGTTGCATATCAGCAGATCATTCTGCAATAGTGAAGATAAAAATCGAATTCCAATAACAGTAACCACAAGAATAAATTTAAGAACAGAAAGAAACTGCAGCTGGTGAGCCTTGGGCTAGACAGGAGCAAGGAGAAGGAAGGCGAGAAGTTTTGTTTCCTTGATGGAAGAATATCGACCAAGGGGAGAAAAAATGTTCAGAGTAGTATCTTCTCTGTTGTGGTCCATCTGGATGGTACAGACTGTGAATTGCGCTGTTGTTGTTGTTGCTGCTGCTGCTGTACCCCTTGGCATATCAAAGCAGCAGAGACGAGAGCCACACGAACGATTTACGAGATTCCTTTTACGAGTCTCTTGCTCGTTTCGTGCTCCGAGGAAGATCAAGCGGCTCCGGATTGTACTGTGAGGTCGTGGAGATGCTGAGGCTTCATTTGCTCACTACCGCTTTCAAAAATGAAATGCCGATTGAGGCATTCAGACGAAAACACGCCCACGTACTTTGTAAAAAATTACAGACGTTATTCTACATGCCTTGAAGGCTAATTTCCAAACTTTAAATACTACTTCAGACTGAGTCCATTATTTTAAATGTTTAATCTCATTACTAAAAAGTCAGTAGGATCGATAGATATTGAAATTTGCAATTTATATCTGGTTGCAGTTCTAAACTTTCAAATGAACGAATTTTTTTATTGAGTGCATTTTAATCTAAAAGCAGTGTTAAAATATTGCTCTTATTTTTATATCAAGGTGGCCACATGTCAAGAAAGTCAGGGAAATATTAGGGAAATGTGAGTAGTTGTCTGGGAAAATAGAAATTATTTAACTAATTTTTGAAACTATCCAAGAATTTTGAAGGATTATATAAATAATTTCTAGGTATTCTTGGAGATTATCTTGGTTTCTAATGATTTCAAGATATTTTCAAAAATTTTTACGTATTATAAGGGATTTTAAAGTTTTTCGCGTAATTGTAAACGATTTTAAGAAGCTTGTAAGAATTTTAAGAGATTTTAAGGGATTATAAATATTCTCGTGGAATTTAAAAGAATTTTAAGAGGCTTGTACGAATTTTAAGAAATTTTGATTATGTTAAAGTGATTTTAAAGAATCAAAATGTTTTTATGGAATTTTAAAGAATTTCACGAGATTTTTATGATTTGTAAAAGATTTTGTAAAATAATTGTAAAGGGATTCTAAATATTGTAGTGGAATTTTAAGAAATTTAAAGATATTTCTAGGAATTTCAAAAAGATTAATGAAAATTAAAGGGATTTCATGAAATATTAACAAATTTGAAGGGATTTCGTGAAATTTTAATATATTTCAAGGAATTTCAGGGAAATTAAATAATTGAATTTTGTGGCCACCCTGGATATATTCAGTAGAAAATATTGTCACTCCTATTTCGACTTCTTCTTCTACTTCGGTATCTTCTGTTTACAAAGGCAATAAGATAGAAATGTTGTCTCGCTTTTGTCTGAATTTTGCCTTTTTTTCTTTAGAAGACAGATAAAGTTTTATCTGATTTATCTAAGCCCCAAACAGTTATCTCTACTTTTCTTTTTATGGTAATTTCTTATGAATGTCCAAGTCTGTAGGGGTAAAGAGACATTTTTCGCAAAACAGTCTGACGGTCTGGTGTGCAAATGTAAAAGAATAAAATAAAGTAAAAAGAACAGAGACAGGTTAATAGCACGCTCTCGAACTTCCTCAGTAATCTCGTTTCCTGTCCGACTCGACGAGAATAGCGCAAGGGACATTTGCTACAAGCTTCTCCTGATGCTTGTCTTCGCAGTTCAAACTTCAAGCCATGACTCACATACGGCATTCAACTCCTTGCAGGAGTCGAAGCGATAAAACGATGTAATTTACTCTTGTCCTTGAAAGGGAAGCATGGGGTAATAGGGTTGCTTGCGAGGCGAACCAAGGTTTTCGTATGTATTGATCGTGTCCTCAAAAACACGTACAAAAGTCCCGAAAACCAACTTTATACCAGATATAGTGGAATAGACTCTAAAACGCTTTGTCACTTTCATTCATCAAGTTTCCTAGGTCTGTTTTCTCTTTGAATAAATTGAAATATTGTAAGTTTTGTCTTGTTAATATTTGAAAAAGTATTTTCTATAGATAAGTTCTTTTGTGTTTGTTTAATTCTTATTTGAAAGAATATTGTACACCTTCAAAACCGGTCTATTGATTAAATTGTTGATGACACAAACGATTTGTAAACTTGTGCCTAGAGCCACGGTTCGATCGGACAAACGCTTAGCAATTCTTCACGGGTAATCTGTTGATAAACTCAATTCTCCAGTATAATAGGAGGAAAGGGGACTGCTTTAGCTCTTGACGAGATCATTTAAATTTCTCGCCTCCAACCACCTTTATCTGCCAGAGCCTCCTGCATGTATCATATAAAGTTTGACACGTTATCAATTGCTTCCTGCTGCCAACATCACAGGAAATGTGAAATTAAAAAAGAAATAAATGCGACGATCAGACTCAATTTAATCTATTCTGATATACACATTAAGACCCTTTCACTTAGAAATTTCGTATTACGGATACAATTTCTCAATGAAAGATTTTTAAAGACCTCGAATGTTATTATTGGCAAAGAGTTAATTAAGTTTTGAACATTTTTTTATTGTTGCAAATAGCACCTTCAAGCTGAATTTGTAGTCAATAGGAAAATAGAAGGGAAAGTGTGGAATACTTAAGATTTGTGTGGAATTTAGGATTTGTATGAATTTTAGGATTTGGATATTGAAGCTATTCATCTTTTTGACTTTCGCACGCTGAACAATAAAAATCAGTGCTAGTTATAAATTTCCGTTTCACGCATAATTATCCCGTTTTGCCATCCGGGAGGAGAGCGAAGAGAGCACTTTTTTCAACATCCTTGTTTTAAGTATTGAAGTTAAGTTAATTTTTAGGTTTTAAAAGAGAGAAAGGTTACAGTGTGTCATTGGCGCGTGTAATATGCCTCCCTAAATAACGGGTGTTTGCTGAAAGAGTAGGGAGAGATCCACTTTAAATGAAGAGCCGTGTGATAGGACAAAGAGCTTGTAGAGAGCAAAAAGTCACCGTGTTGTAGAAACATCCGGTAGCCGGACGAGAGACCTGGACCCAATAACTTTTACCCTCGACGAAGCGTTAACTGTGTCGTCACGTTGTTGACAACCATAACATTGCCAGATCTTCTTCGTGGATTTATCGTTTCCCCCTTTTTCAATCTCGTATTTATGTTACTCCAAACAAATTAGAATCAATTAAGAATCTCTCTTTGAAGGATTTTCGTATTTCTGTGGATTTAGGAACTTCAATAGTAATTTGGTTTCAAATTGTCCTGATTAATATTTAGAATTAAGTAGTAATTTAGAATTAAATATTAATGTAGAATTAAATATTAATTAATTATATTCACTGAATTAAAGTAGGTATATATAATAAAGCTGTGAAAGTTCGTAAGATTGAATTGTGGTCGCTTTGTGGTGACTTAGAAATTATACTTCTGTCTGGCGACAAAATTTTATTTTGTTTCATAAGAATCAAGTGTACGGATATTGAATTAATAATTTAGTTTCTGTTTGCTAAAATTATATAATGGGCTATAGAGACTAGAATGAATTCGTGAGGTTGTCCACTTCCGTGTTCTTGACTTCTGGAGAATCATCGTGTTGTATTCTGTTTATGTTGGCACAGGTCGCGTATGTTTCTAGTTATACCTCGTTGCTCACACCGATGATATAATTAAGAACAATTTCCTCGAGTTAACTGTAAGCACCATTGTGCGTGTGTAATATATATGGCACAAAGTTCACACGAAGAATCGTCAATACACGCTATTATCTTTATACTCGCTTAGACGAACCATAAAATGATGAAAGACATTTGATATTCATTTAGAGTTTAGACGGGAAAATTGCATTTTATTTTTATTTTATTTATTTTTCTTTATTTATTTATTTTATTTTATTTTCCAGGACTTTTTGGCATGTTGGAATTTATAGAATTACCAAGAGTAAATTTAATCTCGCCAACTTTAAATTCGCAATAATAAATAGTTTTAGTGAAAAATATTCATTATTGCAAAAGCAAAGTTGGCAAAACTAAATTTGCTCTTGCGTTAAGTAATATAAGCCCTTAAATTTAAAGAATCTGACTATTTTTTAAATATTGATTGCTCCTCTGTATATTTTTATATTTTTTTTCTTTTTTAATGGAAATGGATTACTAATTAAAGTATTTTTTCAGAATCAAAACGAGGGAACTAAAGGATATCAAGATGGCAGGAACTGGAGAAGTTTGGGTGCAGTGGTTCACGTGTTGCTTAACTCAACAAGGACCTGGAGCTCGAAATAAGAGACAAAGGCCACAGCAAAGGCTCAGGATAGACCGGAGCATGATAGGAGCACCCACGAATTTTCAGCACACTGGACATATTGGTAGCGGCGACTTGGACATGGCAAGTGCCCACCTTACCGCCATCCAGACACAAATGCAAGGAAAAGGCGGTTACGAAGCATCTTTCGGTGTTAAGGTGAATTTAAATCAAAATGAACTCTATTTAAGATAATAATAATCCGTTACAAAATATTTCTCTGGACTAGATCAGCACAAAAACTTTTTGAAGTAGGAATTTTAATTCACGCTCGATTTTTAGGTTCTTACTAAAATAAAACAATACCGGAGAGATGTGTAATTAAAAATCGTCTGTCAGGTTTACTGAAAAGTAGACCAAGCGGCCTTTAGAGCATTACTGAAAGTAGAAATGCATAATATCAGGTTTTAATGAAATGCAGAAAAAATTAAGTCTTATATTTTACACTTTTGCTTTGCAAGCTGAATCAGATCTGATTTAAATCAAGCTGTTTAACAAGTTGGAGGAGATGAAAGTTTCTTGATTGTAAGCTAGCCATAATTATTATTTTTGAAGGTGTTAATGAGACTTTGCTGCCAAGAGAAGAAAACCAGAATTTAGGTTTAGCAGTTCTTAAATGAAAAGTGGGTGGAATTTTTGGTTGGATAGGAAGGAATAATGCTAGAACAGGTCTTGTGAGTTGTTACTGAGTGTAATAATGAGTCTAGTGTTTAATAATAACTTTAATCGACAGGGTTCATTGTGCCTTGTAACAGTGTTGTGCTTCCGTCAGGTCACCGGGTTGTGGGCTGACATTTTGTTAAATTTGCATGAACAACTCGAGTTACACGCTAGGCGTAACCTATCGGTGAACATAAAAAAATCGATCGTGTCCACGCTACGACCACTGACTCTTACTTTCACGCGTCAATGGACGCGTAATGAGAATATGTATTACGTTTATTTCTACACTAGCCACAGGTAGTAGACTTGCCGAGAACTAAGTACGTAACGTGCTCTTTGACTAACAAATATCTTGTAATTAGAGACACTTTGTGGTCAAAATCTTTTCATTTATTAGTCTTCATTCCTTGATTAGAAAGTTTATTCCTGGCATTGTCTAGAAACTTACCATCTTTTTCTCTCAACTTTTTTTGGAATTAGTCCCTTTTGGGATTTTTGGGAAACTGTTTCTTCATTATCTATTCATAAACTGTTCTTCCAAACTAAAAGTCTCTCGTCATTACTATAAAATATAATTTCCGTTAAAGTCTATTTAATATTTATTAAGTGGGAATTCTGACGGGAATTCAAGGCAGGTATGAGCCGAGAGGAATTTTTGTTCCCTTGATTGTTTGATAGTTGAGTCTCGAGTGTCTGAAGTGATGTGATGATAGCAAGCAAGAGACAGAGGCACCCATGTCAAAGGTCAATTAAAACGACGCCGGAGTCGTGTTAGGCCAGAATGGAATGCGTGGAAACGCGTTCTAGATATTTTGTTGCTGGCGTTCGTGTTAATCTGTATGTATGTAGTTCGGCCTTTATTAAGGACAAGTTTATCAGAGTACACACCGTACTCCATATGAGAATGCAACTGCAGGCGGTCGAGGTCGCCCGTTTCCGTGATTTTTTCTGCCTCGGCGCCCGTTCAAGTTATTGCCCTTGAGAGAGCAGATCTCCCTCAAGCCGGATTCAAAGTTGACGACGCATTCACCTGAGTTGTCTCGATTAATCACCTTTTTATTTTAAACAGTCGGACGAATCAATCAAATGCTAATTTTAGGGCTTCGCCTTTCAGATTAAATTCTGAAATTGAAATTCTTTTGTATTTGGATAGAAGAAATTGAATAATTTTCAAGTTTACCCATAAAACGGAGTTAATTGTTTAAGGAAGAGAATAAATCATAAAAACTTTCCAAGTATGAAATAAATTACGTAAGAAAGTAGTAAAAGAAGCATAAAGCTAATTTAGTGAGTCCTTGGGTGAATTTGCTTCGAAATCGTTAACTTTATCGGTCACTGCAACGCCGGCAGACTAATCAGAGTCCTCAATTTGGTCAGTGATGGTCAGTAACCTAAGTGATGGTAAACCTAATGATTTGAAGATGAGATAGTGAGTAATAAAAGGAGAAAATACTGAATAATTCATCTTAGCGAAATGTGTTAATTTTCTCAGACCACAAGTATAAAGAAAACTATTCTGGGTATAAAGTGACCGTTGAATATGACTCACGCGTGCGTCACGTTTGGAGAAAGGGCAATATACTTAGAATTTTGTGGGTTTCGGCATTTTTCTCCCTAAATTAGATTTTTTTACTGTCTTTCTATGAATCGGAATTTTTATTGTGTAAGCAGAGGAAAAAAATTAAATGGAAGTCTGGGAAGAGGAAAAAAGTTGGTTCATTGGGTTAAAAATATTCCTACTTATTATACTGTATTTATAAGCTGTTAGCATTGTTGTTTAGATACTTTGGTTTCATAATTCAATTCAATGATACCATCAGGCTTGATGATTTTTAATGAGTCCTCATTCCAGTACACTAGTTCATCTTCATTTTACGGGCAATTTATTATCTTCAGCTTATAATATCTGTTCACTGTTCCATCTATTTCTAATGTTTAGTTCTTTTACTGTATTGAAATCAGACTGCTCATCGAAGTTAGTATTTGGTTCAAAAACAAGTGAACCGTTGTGATGAAAGTTACTACTCATTTTTCAGAGATGCGTGTGGGTTGAAGACAAAAAAAATACTTTCTCCCGAAAATGCTGACTTGGAAATGATTTTGTAATATATTTTTTAAAAGGGAAAGTATCCTCTGCTTCTTATTAATTCTGTCACGTTGAAATGAATCATTAATAAGTTTTTCAAGTTATATATTCAGGTTCAAAGTTCTTATAATTTAATTAAGGGTATTGAACCCAAGTGTTACGTTCAAAATTCCATTTTCCATATTACTCAACGAAAATTATATATAAATATTTTTTCGCTCTGTGCGTATAACTCTAGTTAAAAATTGATTCATTCTACAGACGGAAAAAATTCCAAATTTAATATATTTGTTGAGTAAAATGAAGAAATCGAGTTTTTAGATTGGAACTTGGCTCCAACATCTTTAATTAAATTGAAATAAATAAATATGAATATCCATTAACCAGTATATACTTTAGTTATAAAATCCTGACTGGGTGAAAATTAAATTTTTATTTGATATAGTTGAACATTTTTATAAATTTGTATAAATCAACAGCATCAGTTTAAATTCAGAGGAATCTGAATCGTATGGCTGTGAATCTTTCTGAAAATCAAGGAAATAAGTTGGGTGCGATTATTCAGCAATAAATAATGTTTTTTTCTTTTTCCAAATCCTAGTTGTATTTGAGTAAACTGGAACTCGATTCAAAGAGTGATCTTTTCTCACGATTAAAGTCGAACTCGACCCAAGACAAAATACGTTGAACTCGCCCACCTCTCTACCAGAAACTGATCATTGTCGAGGTGCTTTCCACGTAGCTAATGCTTACATTTTCATTATACCTATTCGCGAATCGATTCGCGATTCCAGGTCCGCTGCTCGCAGTACCGTTGCAATCGTGCTGTGCTGCGGAATTAATCCTACGATCAAATCGTCGACCGCAGCCAACATCGGTGTATCCTTACGGACTACAGGTCAGGGCCACGGATTGAACTCTTTCGTACGAGAGTGCCTTATACCTACTACCTTCCAGTAGCTTTAAATTTCTTCCATAATATTTTTCTTTTCAATAAAAATGTAACAAGGACAAAATTATAGTTTCGATAAATTACTGGCTGTTTATATTCATAAACAGTAAACTTTTTGGAAGGGGATTTTAAATAGAAATTAGGTCATTCAAGTCCTGTTGATTTATTTAATTTGATTCCATATTTGAGAAGTAAAATATTTTTTAGAGAGTTGCTTGAAGGAAATGCAAATATAAATTCAATAGCTTTTGAAACAATATTGTGCATTTTTCAAGAGCTTCTTCCTCTTTCTTGACTAAATAATCTTATTTTTAGATTCGAAAATAAAAATGATCTTATATGTGTATCTAAATTTTCGATTACTAGTTAGCTGAGATTGTATGAGCAAAAAAATCTCTTCTCATTCGATGGACGTTATACGTCAATGGTCAGAGAGTTCGATGCATGTGCACGTATCAAGTGTTGAGGCAAAAAGTGGTAGAAAAAGATGACTTCGATAATTCCAGATGTCAAAGGCAAAATATTTGAATAGCAAAATTAATTCTCATACGTCCTTCTTCTTGTCAGTTTTTCTTTTAAAGGCAGACATACGATAAAACCTTTACAGTTTTGAACCTTTTTTCACTTTTTTTCACAATTTTACAATCAACTCTTTTTAGGTTTTCTATTTTTTTTATATGTAGTGATTGATGTGTTTCAGGTTCATAAATTTAGGTCAACTGAATCTCTGTTTTTTCGTACCGTAAAATCTCATTTGATTTGAATAAATCATTCGATGCAGTTTAACATGAGATATTTCTAAAAGTATGCCACTTTCGAATTTTTATAAACGGATTTATATAAACTGAGCGTGTTGAAAATAGGAAAGGTCCCTTATAGTGGAAAAGGAGTAGTTTTGAATCTGAAAGTAAAAAACGATTGAGAAGAGAATAAGTAAACAAACTCTTCTATTAAGGGCGTTGAACCCAAGTGTTAAGTTCAATATCCCATTCTCCATTTTACTCAATGAAAATTATAGATAAATATTTTTTCGCTCTGTACGCATAATTCTAGTTAAAAATGGATTAATTCTACAGAGGGAAAACATTCCAAATTTAATATTTGTTAAATAAAATGAAGAAATCGAATTTTTAGATTAGAACTTGGCTCCAACACCTCTAAAACAAATATGTGATGAGAGATTTGCTTGTAAGAAAACTGGTTCTTTTTATCGATTGGAGAGATCATAACAGACTTGTAACAAGAGAGTCAATGACCGATCTTTGTCGAAGTCATCAGATTGGTACACATCGTACTTGTGCGGAAGTGCACAAGGCCTTTGCTGTCTAGCACGTTCGTATTGAATGTAAATATGTAAAGGCACGTGTATAGCATACGTCACGAAGAGTAGCTTATGGCATCTTTGAGACGAGCTTCCTTTTTTCCTCAACTTTTTGCATCCATTAGCTATTTAGCAACCGCGATGAACAAGGCTTTTCAATTCAGGACGATGCGGATCAACGCGGAAGTATGCGAACCGAAAGCCACAGTTCTGATTTTCTAATTTTAGGATCTGATCCAATTTCAGAACGACTGTTTATATCGGACGCAGCAGGCTGAAATCGATTAAGATGAAGATTCATTTTCGAACCCAACTAGTAAATTGGCAAACTTAATTTTAGAAGATCCAGATTTTTAGGTGTTGGCTCTGGAATCTTACTATTAAAATTAAGTCATTGTTTGTTTAGAAATAGCGAAATAAAATGAGCTGACAGTTAGCTTTTTAAAAAATTAAATAAGTATTTTTAGCAATGCTTTTGTAATTACAAAGTTGAATATGTCTCAAACGACTCGTTTAATGAGTACAAAAAATTAAAAATAGAAATTATGAGTCTGTGATGTAAAAGAATAATTAAAAAACAAAAGGTTTCATAGTCGTTTTTCCCTTACGTTGTCGGATAAAACTGGTCTTTTAATGAGCTTTGCTCATTAACCCTGGTTGTGGAAACTGCCTAGACCATGCCATTATGATAAGGGATATCTAACTTTTCCCTTTTTATTGCATTCTTTGCTGGATCTGAGAAACATTAAAAAAGAAGTTTATAATTTTCTTAGGATTCGAATTCCCAACAATTATTAATAATTAGACTTTTCTAAAAATAGAAAATGTTCTTTGCGTCGAAAAATCGAATTTCAATTTCATTGATTTAAAGATGAAACTCTTTTAAATTCCAAATTTACCAATACTGGTTGGTACACTCTTTTTTTTAATTGATAGGATTTACTTTAATTCTAAAAACTAAGACTAATTTAGATGTCAGTCGATTTGAAGGCACTAATTTTCTTTTTGCTTTCTCAGAGTTTCAATCAATAAAACGAGGTCGATAATTCGTGGAAGTGGATCTCAATGATTCCAATTTAATCGGCGGGTGTGTCTCGACAATGAGGAGAACAAAAACGAGTTCACGAAGCGACAAGAGCCGAATAAAGCTGGTGGCACCCATAGAATAGAAAGACTGGTGTGAACAACGGGGGTGTATGCAATTGAATATTGAAATTGGCGTCCCACTCTTGTGCACGTGTTGAGCGTACGATAAAGACACGTGTTGTGACCACGAGGGGGTTTCATAGAACGTTTTAGTGGAGCTCTGAGCTTTAGAAACAGAATAACAGAGCCGTGTACTAATCGCCATGGCATATGTAGACACGTATTCCACAAGCTTAGTTCCAAGCACATAATCCTCGTTCCTTAAAAAGCACTCTGCAAACACAGGTTGTTTAGAGAATAGGACTCGCCCTTAACAAAAAAAAACCCAAATTGATTTGTGCTCTAATTCTTGACTAATGGTCTGCTCTCTGCGTGAAATATATTTCCGTTTTGGTCTTTATTTTAGGGGAGCTTTAACGATTTTTTAAAATATTTCGTAACTGGTTCCTGGACTGAGAATTGTGATACTTAAAAGTTGTAATTTTTAATTACTATTTTATGACTATTTTATGTTTGTTTCAGTTTTATTATTTTTAGTTTGTAGCCATCAAGTCTCGTGTAAAATTAGATTTTTTCAAATTCTGAAACTTGTAACTTTCAATATATATTTCTAATTCCACGAAATTTTACAACAAAAATTAAATAAAATTGTATATTTCAGGCTTGCTGAGAACCGATTGCTTCGAGGGTGCTCGAGACTGACTTGTGATGAAATTTTCTGGACGAACTCTATCTCGAATGGGAATGATGGGATCAGAAATTTTTATTCGGAGTTCTATGGGAAACTTAGCACAAGGGAGCCCCTATGTATCCTCGATGTTAATACACACAAATCAGCTTGCGACGATTTAAACATCTCAACAAACGAATCAAAGCGGCTGATAGTCGCAACTAACAAAAAGGAGAGGAAAAAAACGAGCGCAGAAGAATTAAAAAAGTAGGCATGCATTATTCATGCGTCTTCCCCCCTACAATTAAAACTGTGGTACTTGTTGAGAAGATCCAAGGCTTTTCGTATTGAACCATTTACTTGTTCAAGGTATTGTTCCCTTTTTGTATCACCTTTATAAAGAGAGCGTTTTCAAAGCCAAGAATCTTTCAGAATTGCTTTTTAAAAGTAGAGGAAGGTTTTTAAAATATTTGGGAATTGCTTCTTAAAGATTGAAAGGAATGGTCTTTATATTTGAAAAAAATGGTTCTTGATCCCTGAAAAATGTCACATAGTAAACAGCTGTTGTTCAGCATTCCACCTATAATAATATTTAGCTGTATTCTCGATTTTAGTCGAGAGATATAGTAATAATTACAAGTGCGAGACTATGTTTTCGATCTCAAATCTCGATCCCTTTTACACGGGACCACTGATAAGAACCTGCTGAAGATGCAATCGAATCTAAAAATAAAGTAAATAATTAGCCGAGTATATACACTTTAATTTCTGATTCGAATGCGACTTTAATCGGTTCTGCATTTAATGTGCCTGCCAATCGTCCTACGTAAATCTGCCTTTAAACGATCGGATCAGGTTAATTAAAATCTCGTCGCTTGCTCTCCTCTACCCAATATTGTGATAGCTGCGTTTCTTGCTTTCGCGGTGGTAGTTTCTTAATCCTAATCTTGAAAGAAAAGCGCTAGGCACCGTCGTGATAATTATATTTTACTACGAGGACTGGATTTATAGGAATGTTGGATGCACGCTCTAGATTAGAAAATCAATTATTAATTTGTTGACCTGCTTTAGTGTTAGAGATACTGTAACCGATATTGTACATTACTACAATATTTCACTTTTAAACTCATTTTTTCGAAAATGTTGTTTTTAATACTACGGAACTTTACCTAAACTTGAACAATTTATTAGATGAGGGTATACATATTCTAAACTTCTAAACTATATAATAAATTCTAAAAACCTAAATAGATTACGATTTGTAGTGAGAGAAGGAAAATATTATCGATCTTTGTTAAGCAAAATAAGTATGGATGGACAATCAAAATTTGGATTGTAAACTGATGTAAACAATGGAAGAAATTCTTCTGGTACTGTGACCGGTTCTCTTTCGTTGTATATTTATTTATTTATCAGGTGTGCTGCCGCAAATCGAGATAGTCGTGCTGTCTGTGAAATGAATTATTTATTAAGCTGCCACTTGTATAGTTTCGAGTTTAGTTTAAGCGTAAGTTCGCGAGGCTCCCGAGTGAGGATTTTTTTTTTGTATATATCTATTTTTCAGCGAAGAGACTGCCGAGAAAAAAAACAGTGCACTTGTTTTTCCATAACCACGTAATCGCACAGAAAATACAGAGAAACTTAATCTGGGTCTTCCCCGTTTTTCACGAGGAGTTATACAAATAAGACTAAGCTATTTACGACTTTGTTAGTAATGCGATACTTTTGCATTTGTACATAATTAATTGAGAAATGGTACCATTAATATATGTACGTTTCGATAAGCAAAAAAAAAAAAAAATGCGTTACACTACCAAAATTGATTCATAAAGCACAAAATTGACTTTTTATAAGTAGCACCGAGTAAATGTTGAGTGCAATATGGAATGTTTAGCCATCAATGGTTTTAAGAATTCGAGTAAAACAGAACAAGACTCGAGTGTCGAGATTCCACGATGTTAAATTGCATGAATGTATATTTTTATTATCAATAGTATTCGTATTTTGATAAATATTAAATTTTCTTTGTGATTTTAATAAGTATGCATATTTAAGTAAAAGGACAAAATATGTAACGCCTATTGAAAATAAAAACATCCTATTATTGTCCAAGAAATTTAATTTAATTCGGAAACCAAAAAAAATATCCAGGATTTATAAAAAATAACTTACAAAATGTCCAAATTTAAAACTAATTTCAAGAACTTTTCTATATGCCTTTAGTTAAGTTTAGACTTATTTACATTTAGAATATTGTAATTATTGTAATTAACTTTAACTGAAGAAACATTTTTTTAATCACTAGCATCATTATCTGCTGCTTCCTCGGCTTCTCCTCCACTCCCAGATCCACTATCAGACCCAGAATTAGAGTCATCCGAATCCTGAATTGCCTTGCTTTTCACGTTCTTCTTTGGCCTCATAGCCTCAACATCTGAGCCATCTTCGTCCGAAGAATATATATTAGCAGATACTGAAATGAATAATTTAGAGGTAAGTATTTACATTCATAATAGTAATAAAAGATTTTATTCAAGCTAGTACAAATGCAAGAGAACTTACTTTTATTACTAGCCGCACCACCTTTCTTGTATTGATTCTTAATCGCGGCAAGAGAAATGGCACCTTCATCATCTGAACCTTCATCGTGATACGAATCTGCTGCGTATCCAGCAGATGCACGACCTGCACTTCTTTTCCCAGTTGGGGTCTTGTTGTTCTTGTTCTGAACCCGCATCGCCATTCGAAGCTTCTCTTCTTCTTTCTGCAAAATAATGTCTTTGAGGTAAGATAAATTCAATTTAAACAGAAGACTTACAAGAAGATATATTTTTATATTACCTTGATCATCTCGTGCTTATTTTGGTCTGGATTCGAGCCCACGTGAGAAAGGACCTTGATTCCAGAAGTCTTCTGAGACCTATCAGCTAAAGACATGGTCATCTTTCTGTGAGTGAAGGACTCAGTCGAATGGGGCCTAAAGGTCAATTTGGTTCTAAAAACGGCCTGGCCCTGAAGACCAGTTCCTTGTCGAATATAAAGATGATTGTGATCGCCTTGCAGAGGCTGCCTATAGACGTCGAATATTTCGGATCCAAGATGAAGAGACATGGTGTTATCTGACCACCGGACAAATCTGGCATTGCTTTCCTTGACCATTTTTCCACTCTCTGTAAAAACTTCTCTCCATCTGATTGTATTCTCGACCTTCAGTTTCAATCTAGCTCGACCCTCTTCATCGAGAGTTTCTTCCTCGTCAATTTCATCTTCGTAAGTTTCATGGTCGAAAGGTCTTGTTTCAACCGACAAGAAATTTGGCAATTTTACGAAGTGAATTTCTTTTCCAAGATCAGTGCTAATTTTCGGAATTTCGACATCGATTCTCGTTTCGGGGGGAGGTTCTACTTCATCCTCTTTCTCCTTCTCTTCCACCTAAAATGTAGAATATTAAAATAAGCAAGGTTTAATGATAGAAATTACTTAAACTTTTATTTTTTTTTTTACAAATGAAATTAAAAGGAAGATACTTACATCCTCAATTAATGACTTTTGGGTACTAGGCCCCTCTCCTCCACTATCAGAACGACCACGACTTCGACTTCTACTCCTACTTTTGCTGCGACTTTTGCTGCGACTTCGACTTCTGCTCTTTCCTTTCTGTACAGCTGGTTCTTCAATTTTCTCTTTTTCGTCATCACTACTGATATCGCTTGCATCTCCAAAAAGTGCATCAGCAGTTGGCTCTGGTTCTTTTTCTTTCTCGGGTTCGGGCTCCGAATCAGTGTCTATCAATGCCCTTTTCTTCTTTAGAACCGCGTCAGTATCTGATCCAGATTTTTCACTGTCCTTACGTTTACGGCTTCGATTCTCGACGTCACTTCCATCATTCGATTTTTTATCTTGATCTCCTAAAAATAGGTGGGGTTTATTTAAAAAAATGTAATTTTCAATATGTAATTAAGCTTGAATTCTTCAATGAAAATATTGCTGAAATTAAAATAAACTTACCTGCTATTTTTAAAGATTTCTCAGACTCGTTATCGCTTCGATTCTTTGGACTCGCAATTCTTCTGGATTTCGGACTTCCATGTGATTTTTCAGAGCCACCGGAACTAGATCGCTTACTTGCCCTGGAAGTTTGGCTTCCTGATCTCTTACTCGCGTGAGACGTCTGGCTTCCAGATCTTCTGGAAGTTCGACTGCCAGATCGAGAAGCTCGACTCCCAGATCTTCTACTGGCACGAGAAGCTCGACTTCCTGATCTTCGGCTAGCTGGAGACGCTTGACTTCCTGACCTTCTGCTAGTACGAGAGGCTCGACTTCCTGACCTTCTGCTAACGGGAGAAGTTCTACTTCCAGATCTCCTGCTGGCGTGCGAAGTCTGACTACCAGATCTTCTGCTAACATGAGATGCTCGACTTCTAGATCTTCTGCTATCAGGAGAAGTTCTGCTTCCGGATCTCCTACTAGCTTGTGAAGTTCTGCTTCCGGATCTCCTACTAGCTTGTGAAGTCTGACTTCCAGATCTTCTACTAGCATGTGAAGTTTGACTACCGGATCTTTTGCTTGTGTGAGATGTTTGACTTCCAGATCTCCTACTTGTGTGGGATCTCCTGCTGGATCGGCTTCGAGATCTCCTACTCTTTGGAGAAGCGGATTTGTTACTTTGAGGGGATCCAGGAGCTGATCCGGAAGCATTTGAGCGCGGTGATCCTGGAGTTTTTGATTTTTGACCAGGTGAACGGGAATGTGATTTTCCAGATCTGCGACTTGTAGGAGATCCTGGACTTTCTGATCTGGCACTTTGAGCAGATCCAGAGCGAGATCTGCCAGTTTTTTGCGAAACAGGACTTCCTGAACGCGCTGATTGTGCTGAACCGCTTCGGGATCTGTGGGAACCAGACTTATATCCTGATCTAGCTGGCGATACGCTGGCCGATTTTTGTGTTCTGGGACTAGCTGGTCCACTGCCACTGGCGTTGGAAACTGCGGAACGTGGTCTTTCATCTTCTGAATGCTCACTTCTTGCTCCTCCAGGTGTGGGCGCTGGTGCATGAGATGCGGGACTGGCACTTCGGCTTGAGGCTGAGGATGCTGATCCACTCTCAGAATCTGGTCGTTGAAAATAATTAATTACCATCAGTTATTACTATAAATTTTTTAGTTGTTCTTCACATAAATTGATAATTAAATCTTCCTGATTTGAGCAATTTTATAAAATGCCACTTTTGGTAAAATAATTGAAGCCGAGAGTGTTCTAGACGTTAAAAAGTTTAATTTGATTTATTCAATGAACTGTAAATTCATATTCCGTTTGGTATAGAATTTAATTATTATTTTATGAGTAAATAGGGGGAATACATGAGGCTAAAATAATTTCTGTCAAATGGCCTTAAGCCTTGAAAATTAAACAATATTCAACAATAAGGTTTAACATTTAAAACTATCAAATGACATTTTATATGGATGTTCATATTTGCAAACAGTTGGCCTTTGTATTGGTAAATTAATTACTACAGACATTAAACATTAAAAGGATTAAACTAAGATTTTGCTTTCTAACTTTTTATTGACTAGATATACTAAATGTAAAACATTTGGTATTATTTTTTAGACTCGAATCTGGCTAAAATGACAGACACGAGACAAATTAAAAAATTATAGTGAAACACTTACCCGATTCGCCACTCGAGTCGCGCAAATTTTCTCGTGAGGGAGCCATTTTCCACGAGCAACGAATGCACTCTTAATTAACAAACAGTGATTAGTTATACAAATCTAGAGTCAAAAACAATATCGTATCCAAATAAACAACAATCTGCCGAACGACGAACGCTGAATTTAAACAGGTTATGTTACACACCTTGGCGCGCATGCGCAGAAAGACGTGAAATTCTATCGATATACAAGAAGTCTGTTTTATCTAGATTCGGTAAAAACGTTGTCTTAAAATTCAAATTGTTAAATACAAAAAGACAGTTGAAATTCGAGTACAGAATTCGAAATTTAAAAAGTAAACATATAACTTAAAAAATGGTGAACAATGGGGAACAGCGAGCAGGTCACAACAGGTCATGAACCCAACTTCTGATATTGAACCTGGACCAGAGTCTCCAGGATGAAAGTATTCTGAATTCTGAAAGAAAGGGAAATAAATAGATTGAAGGAGAGAGAAGTGCGAGCGGTTCGAGTGTGTTAGAAAGAAAGGAAAGAAATAGGCAGGAGAATACGATAGCAAAGGAGAATGGAAGGAAGGAAGGATCGGTGGGAGAGTTGGGTCTTGGGAGAGAGAGATGAGCCAAGAGCTGGTACAAACTGGCCGAAGAGTGAAGGGGAGGAAGTGTTGGTGGTGTGTTTTTCGAACCAGTGACACCTGTTGCTTCGGAGTTCGGCTACAGTTTACACGAGCATGGCGGGATCGTCGGAGGTTAAAACACTTATGTGCCGCCACAAGGCGTCCCTCCTTCGCGAATTGAACGCTACAAATTTATTGAATGTGTTGGTGAAACGTGGAGTGATTTCGGAAGTTGACAGAGACGCGGTCGCTGGCAGTGCAGACCGCTCGAGTGAAACCGACATCGACCTCTTCATCGACGTGATCGGCACGAAGGGTTTTGAAGCCTTTCGAGAATTCTGCTTCGCCCTGGAGGCTGAGTGTCCTCACGTTTTGACAGATCTTCTTGTGGACCACCATGGTGTCAGTGGTGAGTCAGTCTGTTTTGTTTACAGTTGGCAGGAAACGTGCTTTTTTAGGGAGGGAATTTTTCAAGAATTTTTTGGAGTTTTTTAATTTTGTGGACTCGAGTATTGGGTTTAAGGATTATGAGAAAGTTTATATATTGATTTGATGTAGAATAATGAACAAGTCGATTTTCTTTTGGTATATTTCTGGTACATTTATTGCGAATGCATTGTGGACTTTCCTTTAAACCGATTCTATGCTTCAGCGAGCAGACGGCAGGCAGATCGGTTTCAGTTGGAAAACGACAGCTAGTGTCCTGAATGGTTAAGCATGAAATTCTACGAAGTGTCTCGCATTATTTCGCAGACTCCCTCGACCTTTGGGGTAAAAGTTTTTTATTTGGTACTTCCTCTTGGCGGCAATATGCTTTGATATTTTGCTAGAAAGGTTCCGCTCTCAGATCTTGAAAAGGACTATTTTTCAATTTAGGGTACGGAAGCTTCTTGTTTGCTAAATATTTTATTTTTCATTTTAAAAGTGAAGGGGATTTTTCGATGATTTTTAACGGTTTAAGTTTTAATTTACCTTCTCTTGATTTTTTGTTTACTAGAGACAGAAATGTCTAATTAAAATAACATTAATATTAACAACTGCAATAAGAGAATGAGGTCTGTTTTAATTGCGCGAAGCAATTTTATTCTTCTTCCGGAGAAATTTCATAGGAAGCAATATACCTGAGAATTTTAATAGAAAAATACCTTTGCTCCAAAAGACTGTCCAAGTGTAAATTGATTAATAGAAATAATTTATTAATTTTATGTTAATTTCTCATTGTTATAGTACTAGAAGGATAATTTTTTACAGTAGTTATTTGGGATTTTTTCAAACAAAACAATCTTTTCATTCCCACAATTTAATTGTCTATCATTTCATCAAATAAAAGTTCGAGTTCTGAGATTTATAAATCAATGCTTCGGTTCAAAGCTTCGCCAGAAACAGCGGATGTATCATACTCTAAATTATAGCTTAAGTAGTAAATCATTTCTCAGGGATTGATCTCATTAACCCTCTCGGACTTTGCGGTTTTGCAAGTGAAACATAATTCAGAATATGGTTCATAATGAAAATTTCAATAAAAAATATTATTAAAATTGAGATAAATGAATTAACAAGGAAATGATTTTTGTTGAATTGACTAAGTAATTATTTAGCTGTTTTTGCCTTTAAAATAATTAGTCAAATGGGTCAATCACTGCCCTGGAATTTTCTAACAGGTGTAGAAAAGAGCAGGCAGGTCTTAGAAAAACCAGATTTGAGATCTGGTTTATTCTTTTAACCTAAAGCTTTATGTACGACAGATGAATGCTCAGATGTCTGGACAAATTGAAAAGGCACGGTCTTTGTCACTTGTACCTTGAGAAACTTGTACCATTCTGTTAGGGACAAGTTTATCCAATAAGAACTTATATAAGTAGAGCACCGACGAAGAAGGTGTGTATATTGCTTCTCAGAGCAAATGAAAAAGACGTTTCTCTCTTCCATTCCATGATAAGTTCCTGGAACTTAATTTTTCAATTCTCAAACCATGAGTTTCTTAGTCAATGTTAATAACAAAAACCTCGAATGAAAAAGCATCTATAGTGATTGCTGAACTTGAAATTCTCAGTCGGGACAGTGTTTTTCTCTTCTTTTTTTTTTAGAGTTATGGACCCAAAGCTCAAAATTCCATTCTCCATTTTACTCAACGAAAATTATAGATAAATATTTTTTCACTTTGTAGCACTAATCTTCTTTCAAATATAAGATTGCATACAGAACGAAAAAATATTTAGTTTCGATATTTTTTGCACAAAACGAAGAATTCAAATTTGACTTTAAAATTCTGTATTTTTGTTTTAGAGAACAAAAATTGAATTAGATATTTTATCGCTCTGTACACATAATTTTAATTAAAAATTGATTATTTCTACAGAGGGAAAAAATTCTAAATGTAATATTGGTTGAGTAAAATGGAGAAATCGAATTTTTAGATTAGAACTTGGCTCAAACACCCTTAATTTAGGCATAAATGGATATTAGGAGTTTTGCTGATCTGTAACAGTGAGCGATGACTTTTTAGTAAAGTTTTACGCATCCTGAAGTCGGGAAGGCCCATTGTCTTTTGCGTTCATTGTATCCCGTGGGAACATAGTCTTCCACAGCGTTCCTCATGCACTTTTTAATTATCCGATAGTCGATGTACCATCGAGTATACGACTATGCTTGTATATTTTGTACGTGATGCCCTTGTACTTGGTGTGTAAGTACTGTAATGCAGCGGTTTTAATGCCTTTTCCCATGCAAGTATACGATCTGAGGTGCGAGACTTGAAAGCGATAGTGCGTTCCGTTCATTATAAGAAGCGGAACAAAGGGGGGAAAAAGATTCACAGGCTGTATTCATTCACTATTCACTCCTTCCGATCATTTCATGCTGTCCTCGGAAATTCCTAGTCACGTCAAGTTCATTTGGATTGAAATTGAATTTTTCGTTTTTTTTTAATTTTCCCTCAGGCACTCAAACTTTTTGATTCCTTTAATTAACTTTTTTTACTTGCTTTCAGGGTGGCGACTTCTGTGGGGACTTGACCGGGAAATGACCGGGAATTTAATTAATAAACCGGGAGTACCACAAAAAAAGTTTTCAAGATTCCAAAAACTCAAATTTATTTATTTATTAGCGGAAACTCAGCGTTGCGAGTTTTAAGAGATTTTAGAAGATTTCGAACATTTTAAAAGTATTTCAAGAGATTTATGGTGATTTTAAAGAATTTTAGGGATAAAAAGACATCAATAAAGAATTTTTAATAATTTCAAGGGGTTTTAAACGATTTTGATTATTTTAGGGATTTAAGGGATTTTTAAAAAAATTGAAAAGAAGTATTGAAAAGATTTTCAAAGATTTCACAAACTTTCAAGATTTTTTAAACCGATTTTAATGAATTGGAAGAGATTTCAAGATATTTCATGAGACTTTAATTGAGTCCAAGAGATTTTGTGATATTTAAAACAATTTTTAGATTGTTACAGAAGATTTAAAACATTTTTAAGAATTTCAACCAACTTTAAGGGATTTCATTTGATTTTCTTCACACTAGAATCAATTTTATTTAACTTCAAATCACTTGACTGTCTTTAAAATTATTCAAACTCTCTTGAAAATTTATAATATCTCTTGAAAACCCCATAATTTTTTTGAATTCTTTAAAAATTCGTTAAACTTTCTTAAAATCATTTAAAATGTCTGGAAAACTCTTGAAAATCCTTAAACTTTCTTGAATTATTTAGAAATCCATTGTAATTCCTTATAATCACTTAAAATCTCTTACAATCTCTTGAAATTCCTTAAGGTTCTTTAAAATCTAATGAAATCCCTTAAGATGTCTTAAAATCTTGTGAAATCTATAGAAATCTCTAGTACATCCTTTTCATAACTCTTTCAAACTCTTAAAAATCCCTTGAAATCTTCTAAAAACTTGAAAATCCCTAAACTGTTTTGAATCCTTTAAAAATCCTTTAAAGTTCTTTAAAATCAAAAGAAATTCCTCAAAATATCTTAAAATTCCTTAACATTACTTAAAGTCTCTATAAAATCCCGAGGATCGTGGGGTAAATTTCTGATAGTAAATAAATCAATATAAAATGGTTTTGACAACTTTTTTTTTTGGTATTCATAATCCAATAAATTAAAAAAATAAAATCATAAATTAAAATAAATCTTTACGCTTTGCAGTAAATCTAAGTATGTTACTTTTAAGTGACCGAATTTTCCGGATTGATCCTGTTTTTCTATGCTTAACACAATTTAAAAATATTCTAATACTTATTAAATTTGCATACGTTGCTTTAGTCCATCAGATAAAATTAGATTCTAAAATGCTGAAGTAGACGTTCTCCTGATTCTGTACTAGTGCTTTTATCTCTCAGAACACTTGTGCTGAATTGTGTAATTCTATACACGAAGGACCACTTGCCATCCTGTTATCACATTGAACCAAATCGCGATTACTTGCCTTCCCTGAAGAGGTTCTTTGATTTCCGGGTACGATGTGACAAGCTCGGAGAAGATCGTTGCGAAAAAAATTGTACAGTAATCCGATCTTAAAATAATTATCGAATCGATACGAGTTATAAAATAAAAATTGTAAAAGCATCGTCTATTTTTGAAATAATACATATTTAAGTTTCTAATTTATAAACGGCGTATTAATCCGAATGAAACTAAGACGTTATAAAGTCGACTCCTAACTTGCTCAATCAATTCACCGCGTGCGCACTTTCTTCTGTTAATTATTGTAACACTGCTGCAATAAATCTCCACAGATTGATAGGCTAAGTGCGATCGAACGAAATTCAGTCTCGCTTGATTGCTACCTTGGAAGCATTTCTTGCTCCTTACACATTGCGATCATAACGAGAAAGAATTTCGAAAGAAATTGCAAAATTAATTAAACTATTATAATATCGCGAGATAACTGAAGAATTATTTATGGAATGTGGGAAGAGAAAGTTATTAAAAAAACGTACACTCTAAAAAATATTTCAGACGTCTAGTCTGAACTCAAATATTCAAAATCTAATTCAAAGTTCAAAATTTCAAATTACATTTAATAACAATTACCATCATGTTAAAAATTTTGCGATTTAATATCAGATTATTATTCCGTGAAGTTTCACAAGAATTACGCAAATAGGATTTGAATTTTATGCATCATGTTTGTGTGTGTTTAACTGAGAATCTCACGACTCACGTTAATACAGACCTTATGTTAATACAAATTAACACGAGCTTCTTCGTGATGTGAGTTCTTTATTACATTGCATTGTCTATTTAGATAGTCTAGCACTTAGAACACATAAAACCCAATTAGAGACTGACGTCTTATTTAGCAATATTATTTCAATAGATTCGCTTGAATCTTGGCAATTTGCCTTAATCGAGACTGAAATTACCAAGAGGTTCTATTTAAAATAATAAACACTGCTAATTGTAAGAAAAAACATCAACTTGCATTGTTTCAGAAAATAATTATGTTCTAAAATTATTTTTATGACTGAAAACTTCTGAATATTTAAATGAACAAATTTTTGCACTTGTTGTATTTTAAACTAGAAACAATTTCAAAATATGAAATTATGCGAATCAGTCTCTTTTTGGCCATAGAAAGAATAAATTGTATCGCCGTGTGTTTTATTTATCATGTGAAGTTCTTTTTGGGAAGATATATCTTATTAATTAGTTCTTATTCAATTTTTAACAGGTATTTACGTAGAATATTGAGTAACACATTTAGCGTGAAATGGGGAAACGAGATTGGGTGGAAATATACGCATATTTTAAACGTGCACAGAAGGGTAATTACGTGAAAACCTCGAAACAACAGTAAAATTACAGCAATTAGCACCTGAATCTCAGTGAAGATTACATCGTGATACTAGGACTGCCTCATTATCCTTTAAGTTGTCGCCGACCCTGGAAAGCAAGACCAAAGCCATTGATTTTTTTCCTTGTTTATGCCAATGAATTCTTGCGACTTCACTGTTTACTTTAGGCCATGTGTTACTTACCATATGAGCAAACGTATTAGCAAATTCTGGTTACCCAGGTTTTTTTTTATACAATTTTACTTAATGATGATTTTTATTCTAAAATAATTTGTTTTATCAGAGAATATATAATAAGTGAAGATGTATGTTCAGGAATTGTAATCATAAAATTTGAAATCCTTGGAACTATCAAGTTAAGTGAGAATGAGAATATAGAGGTACCCCTCTAGCATAAGATTAAGAACAGTTAAAATTGTCTCGACCCTTAACACTTTAACTTCCACTCGACAATAGGACAACGACCGGTGTTATGCCAGGATGACGATATTATCCATCCTCACCCCTCTCACATTCGCAGACATTTGCATAATTGTAATACTGATCACTTGTTCACAGGGGAGGAACAACGCAACCATTTACAACCAAACCAATCCGTCCACCAAGAAGAAGAGGAGATAGACGTTAAACTTGACACTATGGGCCAGCTGCCAATGCCTGTCAAAAGTGCGGAGGATCATTTGCAACATATCAATGGAACTGTCGACGTTAATCAAGCTTCAGATAATGAAAAGAAGGAGAGGTATGTAGTTTTATAGAATGACTCATCCTTTACACAATGCAACTTGCACTATCTCCTTTTATGATTATTATATACCAGGAGAGAAATCTGTCAAATGATTTACTACTGCTGAGCATGAAGCTTGTAGTTGAAATTCTGAATGTTCAAATGAACGAATTTTGAATTTTGATGAATTGATTGTATTTTAAACTAGAATTTAAAATATTGATTCATTTTAAGGATTTAAAAAATTTTTTAAAGAATTGACAAGAGTATCAAAAGGTTTTTTAAGAGATTTCACAAAATTTCAAAGCATTTTAACAGATTTCAACTTATTTGAAGAGATTTTAAAGTTTTTCAGAGACTTTAATGAACTCAAAGGGATTTTAAGGGATTTTTAAAAGAGTTATAAATTTGAACTGATTTTACCTCAAAGGATTTTGAAATATTTTAAGACAGTTACAAGAGATTTAACACCTTTATGAAGAATTTCAAGTATTTTTAAGGGATTTTAAGGGATTTTATTTGATTTCTTCCATTTTAGAATCAATTTCTTGAAATTTCTTTAAATTTACTTAAAATGTCTTAAAATCTCTTGAAAATCCTTAAACTTTCTTGAATTGTTTAGAAATCCATTGTAATTCCTTACAATCACTTGATATCTCTTGAAGTTCATTGAAATTCCTTAAAATCACTTTAAATCTAATGAAATCCCACGGCGTGCCTGAACGAATTTTAAATGGGGGTGACAAGAAAGGTTTTTTACTATTTTTTGGTTTCGTCCTAGAATGCTGTAGAAACAATTTCCAAGAAAAATTAATAAAATTATTAAAGCCGTTCTTTTCGCTTTTTTTAATTTCAATTTTTTAATTAAATTGCAAAAAAGGATTTATTTTCGAAATGAATTATGTTTAAAGTACAAAAATTCCTTGAAATCTTGTGAAAACTCTTGAAAATTCTTAAACGGGTTTGAACTCTTTTAAAAATCCTTCGAAGTTTCTTATAATCAAATGAAATCCCTTCAAATTCCTTGAAATTCCCTAAAGAGAAAGTATTTTTATTTTTTCCTTTATAAAAAAACAACTTGAAATTTTTTCCTCTATTGTTTTCCAGGATGTTTAGAACGAAAATCGAGAAAATTGAAAAACTTGACTGGGAAAAATCGGGAAATGTCCGGAAATTTGAAATTGTTCACTGAATTCCCACCCAGGGAAAATATTTTACTTTTTTCCATGAGTATATCGGAAAAATGAAATCTGTTTAATGTGAGCAATTCGCATATCTCTCAAATTTAATTCTTCATGTTCTCCAACCTCACTAACGCTGGAGAACTAAGTTTCTTTGTTGGCGTTTGTGGTTAGTGGTTACTTGGTTAGTGATGTCAGAATTATGCAAGAGACGGTTTTTTCTCACAGCGACTGGCTACGTATTCGAGAGGATGATTCGTTTATGAACGACATACGATATCGGGATACTTACAGGTCGACCACCGCACAGTCCTAAGATTTCTTACAACGTAAAACGCAAACTTCCATCTGCAAACTATAACCAAAACTAAAGTTTCATTTTCCATTAATTTAAACATCTACATATTTTCTATACTATTTGCAATCGAATTATTTCCGCATTGAATTAAATTTCTCGAAAATATACTTCCAAATAGACTGCAGAATTTTTAAATTTTATGGTTTATAAATATTCCATCTCATAATCGCATTAAGAATAAATTCTTAAGTTTATGAGTTTATTTACATTAGATCTAGAAACAAGAAGTTTATAAATGCGTGTGCTCGAGATTTTATGAGCTGTTTGAGTGAACGAGAGTATTTTTCTGATTGCAGCAAGTGCAACGTTCTCACGCACTTGAAACTCTTGCAGATCATTTGCTTAATCTTTTTGTACTCAAAGTGATTTTAAAACAAGTAAAAACTACTTGTGAATTTAAGAATCTCCTTTGGTCTTTCGACAGAAGTGAAATATTTCTTTTTCCCTGAAGCTGAATGTTTATTAGAGATACGTCTGTAAATACCGACTTATGTGTATACCGAACACGTATGACTCAACTGATTTTACTTAGATAGCATACTTTTCTTCCATAAGATCACTTTGCTTCAGCAGGTGCTGGTTCTTCGATCTTTCTGTGCAATCACATTAGAAATGCCGTAGGACGTGCTTGCATCTATTATCTATTATAAAAGGAGCAGCAAGAAGGCTTTAGAGTTACTATCGTGTTTTTCATTTACACCTCATTTACAATTAGTTTCACAAAGTGAATTTCAAACGTGCCAACGTTATCTAAACTGGAATCGAGATAAATTGAATTGAACTTATGAGTTAAATTCAATTCAATTCAATTCAATTCAATTTAGTTTAATTCAATTTATCCCGATTTCGCGTTAGGCTTATCCTGAATTCTTCAAAATTATATATATTTATAAATTGATTATTTCCAGGTGAATTGAATGCACACTGAACACGATAAATTTGATTAAACGAACATGATCGAGAGTTAACTACAGAGTGCAGAAAGAGGTCTCGTTCAGAAAACTTGCTCTCGTTCCTCGGGATTTTGAGGTCACCCTGTACATCAACAAATGTATAGGAGTCCACATCAACATACTCAACTGGTCTCGAAACCGGAAACGCAGGAAGCAAGTTCGCCTCGGGGCCTCTTAGCACGGTTGTTTTTTCGTTTCTTAAGTACATCTTGTACTCTCTATTCTACTCAAGTGACTCGAATCGACTTGATGCAAGTAAACGATATAAACAGAGTGTATAGGGATCGTTTCTCGTTGATGGAGAATAAATAACATACTCTTACCCATACGTGATACGTTCTGGACTACCAATAGACCTTAAATTGCTAGTCTGCAACAATCGATCGATTCCGTGTAATCGTAATCTCAAATCGAAGTCATAGGAGTTCTAAGGAGGAAAAGTTAGGAGTTCTGATTTAGATTTTAGACTAGCAAATCATTTACAGAATTCCACTTATCAGTATCTTGTTTCAAACATAAATATAGTAAATTAGTAAATTAAATTAGTAAAATATGTCTTAAAACGTTTAAGTAATGTGGACTGAAAATTGAATTTGTTTGAGGAAGAATAAGAATTGAAAAAGTCTGTAATGGTATATATATATAACATATATCTTTCATTTACTGTCTCTCTCAAGCGAGAGACAGTAAATGTGGTTCCATGTCACCAACGTGCATTATTGAATTCCAACTGTCGAGACTTATTGCAATAGTACATGATATAAATGGTCGTAAGATCTTCAGCAAAAAGGCACCTACGTGTCGCTTGAAAACAGGACTTTCCTCACGTAGAGCGAATCGCATCGTCTACATACATATTAGGCTCAAATGGAAGATCTCTACGCTTTCTGCATCGATCTTTTTTGCTAATCTTCTATCATGACCGATCTATGTCAAATACAATTTACTGCTGAATAAAGTAGGTAGGACGGTTCGAGAAATTTAATATACTTCGACAGGTAGAGCATTTAGCTCTCAGTGCAGGTCTGAACCTCTGCATCTCTGAATATGTATTGTGTAATTGTGATTACTTTTTTCACGTGTACATTTCTTACCTAACAAGTAAAATTGAATTTTTAGATAGATTACTAGACTAACACGCGTGCTATGCTCACGATTATTTATTTTACTTCTTACCGCTTCAAGTCATTCAGAAAGTAATGAAATTTCGCTGATTCAAATTCAGAGAGCAGGTTTGAAATAACAATGTATGCGAGATTTTAGGGATATCTCGTTTCATCACTTTTTTAGAGAGGAATTTATAGAGGTTTCTAGGAATTTTAATGGATTTTTACAATTTTTGACTTTCTTGAAGTTCTACAATTTTTTAGACGTAGCTTTCGTAGAAATTTGAAGGTATTTCTGCATATTTTGAGGAATTTTAACGGAATTTATGAAATTTTAAGAGATTTTTTTAAGCTGAGGAATTTTAAGGGGTTTTAAATGTTTTGAAATTTTGAGTTTTTTAAGAACTTTAGGTTTTTAAAAACTTTAAGAGATTCTAACGAAATTTTAAGCAATTTCTAATGTTTTTGTGAAATTTGAAGAATTTTAAGAGAATTCAAAAGATTTTTATGATTCTTAAAAGATTTTGTGAAATTTGATGAGATTTCTAATAATTTTATTGAATTTTAAAGTATGTAAAGGGACTTTAAATTTTATAGTCAGTTATTTTATCGTTTCAGTTAATTTTATTGAGGTATTTCAAAATAATTTCTATACATATATGATTTTTAAAAGATTTTGTAGAATTTATAAGGATTTCGATGGTTATCGTAAAATTTTAAGAGATTTTTTAATCTTTAAAAGATTTTGTAGAATTTTTAAGGATTTTATGGAATTTGATAAAGTTTCTAAGGATTTAAAGAGATTTAAAATTTTAAGAAATTCCAAGAGATTTTTAAGAATTTTTATAGCTTTTCACGAATTTTAACTTGGATTTCAAGACAATTATTATTTTAATGGTTTTTGTGGATTTTTAAGGGATTTCAAGAGGTTTCTGGCAGTTTTAAGAAATCTTAACGAATTTTAAGGGATATTGAAGGTTTTCGTGAAATTTTTTTGCGCCTTTAATTTATTTTTCTTCAGTCAACTTCAAGTATTTCAAAACCTAATCAGATTCATTATTTATGTTTGCTAATAAGTATTTATTTCTCTTTGTAGAAAATAGAAATTAATTTTGAATGCTGCTGTGCATTGTAAAAATAACGTTTGCTCTGTATTACAAAATGCAGTTTTTTAATAAGAATTCGTAATATGTATAACTTACTTCAATCAAAACTATATAATCATTTATTGAATTGAACTTTCATTTGACACTGATATATTTTTATTTAAGGCCATGTGATATTTTTTCGACGGGTCAGTCAGGTTCAGTTATACCAATTGTTTATCCACAAAAATTAATATTTAAAAAAATACTTTTAATAATTTCTACAATGGAAAATAAATAATATTAGCACAGATAAATAATGCAATTTGACTCTTTAAACATCCAGGAACATTATTCATATTAATATCATATTTTTTTTTAAATAAGGCGCAATCTCTTCCAAATGATTTATTCTGGAATCGAGTGTCAAAATAAAAATAATAATTATGTTCGAAGCATTAAATTAAAACGTCAACTCCGATGCCATTAAATATCTCAATAAGCGCCTATGACAGGAGCATTTGACAAACGCTTGGGAACAGCTGGTTGCATACTGAAAGGAACGAAATAAAATTGTATGATTATTATTTAAACAAATGCAAATTAACAGAAAATTTCTCAATCGTTATATAATTAAATCCCCAGTTCTTTCGAGCCCATCATAAATTAGTCATACGTAGTCAAGATTCCACACTTATTCGTTATCATCGCGAAAAATTCGTTTTGTTTAGTTTTTTCGTCTTTCATATCTCATAAGTAAATATTGCATCCAATATTCTATCGAAAATAGATCAGAGATCTGTACAATGTCCAAAAAGGAGATGACTCCTAGTAGCAATGATGCTGAACCTAGATGAATAATTTATCAGATTCAAATGTAAGAGACGTTTATTTGCCCTAATTTCCGTGAGTGAAAGGCATCCATTGAAATATCGAGTCGTGGGCGCGCTTATTGATTTAATTTGACAACATATATCGAAGTGCTTCCATTTGACAGTCGATTTTTCGAATTTCCATTACCCAACATGCTATTAACCTGAGTGCCTCCTTTTCGACTTCTCAGAGGACAATATCTCTTTTTACCACTTCTTCTGCCAGTATTTTGCATCATAATGGTTGCAGCTGACGATGAAGGATTGAAAGCTCTGCAAAATAAAGAGGTGTTCTTGTATGAGTGACATTTATGAGGGTGAAAAGTCATATTAGACTCACATTAGAAGTCATCTGCCTTACCATTTCTTTATTCATCAAGTTCCTCCAGAGCTCTGGCAATTATCCAATATCTGGCAATTATATTTCCATTCCAATTTGTTGCAGCGAGAAATACATACATAGAAGACGAAATATTATATCGAGCTCAATAATTTGCATGTTGCATTATTCTAGATACCTCTTTACAATATAAATTTCGCAGAGTAGACAGATTGCAACAATTGTTGCGAAACGAGGTAGAGAGAAAGAGGAATCTACGACAATAAGTTAATGAATTTCACTTGACTCGTCCACGTGCATGTTATTTTACTTCATTCGTTAGCAAGACGTAATATCCGGCTCGGTTACTACCGTTAAATATACACATTTATAGAATACATGTCTGTCTCCCTAGCCAATATCCAATTTCTATATTTATTTACACAGTTGACACTTGTTTTCTCATATGAAGCTGAATCAACATTTGAAATCTTACAATCACTCCTAAAAAGTATTATTGTGAAGAACATTGTCTATTAGTTCTGTTAGTCTGTATATGTTGTATATATTCTATTAGTTACTTCATAGTCTGAACCTCATCAGTCTTAAGTAGATCCCTGATTACTTATCGATAGTATGGGAAATGCACCAGCTGATCCAAAAATAATTACCAATAGTAATTAGAATGTTATTAGATTATGATTATGTGTTAGACATAATCATAGAAGAATTTCTATCCACTGACATTTATTTTGCAACGTTCTATAAATAACAAAGAGAATTTATTCCTGATTAGGTTGTTCCGCGATCGAAGATTGGTTAGAGCAAATAGGTCAATAACAAACTTCATGAATACTGATCAGAACATTGTATATAAAAATATCCAGTAGTAATTCAAATTGATAATTGAATCCTCTGACTCACCTAATCCTTACTGGATTTTTTACTCTTTGAACTTTCTCGTATAGAATTACTGGTTTTCTTATCTTTCCTATACTACTTTCAAAACATAAAAGTAGCTCTTTATTGTATCAAGTATTGATATTTATACTTTACGAATGCACCTATATTGGAATTTAGTGCATATAGTGTTTGGTATCGATAACTTATTAGATTCGAGGCAAACATCGATAACGAGCTAAAGAACTTATCGGATAATTGCCTCATGACCCCAACTTGACCAATTCAGGGTGGCCACATTAGGGAAGTCAGGGAACTGCGAATAGTTATCAGGGAAAATAGAAATTGACATTTAGCAACTTAGGATTTTTAGGATTTCGAAGGATTCTAAATAATTTCTAGGTATTCTTTAAGATTCTCTGCTTTCTAATGATTTCAAGACATTTTCAATAATTTTAAAGGATTCTAAGAGGTTTCTAAGAATTTTAAGTGATTACAAGAAATTTGTATAATATTTAAAAGATTTAGTTAAATTTTAAAGGAGATCTTGAAATTTTAAGAGATTTTTAAGGAAGTTTAAGAAATTCAAAGAATTTTAAGGAATTTTAAAGGACTTTAAAAAGCTAGTAGAAATTTTAAGAAATTTTGAATTTTTGAAGTGTTTTTAAGGGATTTTAATGTTCCGCATGGAATTGCAAAGGATTTCACGAGATTTTTATGATTTTTTAAAAGATTTTGTGGAATTTTAGGGAATTTCGAAAAGTTTTCAAAAATTTTTACGTATTTTAAGGGATTTTAAAGCTTTTCGTGGAAATATAAAGGATTTAAAGTAACTTGAAAGAATTAAAAAAAATTTCAAAAGATTATGAATATTCTCGTGGAATTTAAAGAGGCTTGTAAGAATTTTAAAAAGTTTTGATTATTTGAAAGTAATTTTAAGGGATTTTAGAGTTTTTTGTGGAATTATAAAGAATTTAAAGAAACCTGTAAGAATTTTAAGAGATTTCAAGGGATTATAAATATTCTCGTGGAATGTAAATGGATTTTAACAATTTTGTAAGAATTTTAAGAAATTTTGATTATTTTAAAGTAATTTTAGGGGACTTTACTGTTCCTCCTGGAATTTTAAAGGATTTCACGAGATTTTAATGATTTCTTAAAGGTTTTGTGGAATTTTAAACGTTTTAAAAAATTTTTTAAGATATTTACGTATTTTAAGGGATTTTCCAGTTTTTCGTGGAAATATAAAGAATTTAAGGAAGCTTGAAAGAATTTTAAGAGATTTTTAAAAATTTGTAAACATTTTAAGAAATTTTGATTAGTTTAAAATAATTTGTAGGGATTTTACTATTCTTCATGGAATTTTAAAGGATTCTAAAGGATTTTAAGAAGCTTGTAAAAATTTCGAGGAATTTTAATAATCCTCATAGAATTAAAAAAAATTTCAAGACATTTTGGATTTTTAAAAGATTTGTTCAGATTTTTTATTTCAAGTGTTTTTTTTTAAAGAGATTTCTATGCATTTTTGGGAATTTTAAAGAATTTCACGAGATTTTTATGACTTGTAAAACATTTTGGAAAATAATTGTATAGTATTTCATAGAATTTTCAATATTGTAAACAATTTTAAGAAATTTAAAGTTGTTTCTAGGGATTTCAAAAGATTTCAGCGAATTTTGAGGGATTTCAATAGTTTTCTAAAAATTTAAAGAGATTTTGATGCATTTTAAGAGATTTTAAAGTTCCTCGTAGAATTGAATAATATTTCAAATGATTCTGAAAATATTTTATGGAATTTTGAACGATTAAAGAAAATTTAAAGAGATTTTTAGGAGTTTCTTTTAATTTTAAGATGTTTCTAGGAATTTCAAGAAATTTCAATGAAATTTAGGAAAACTTTTCAAAAGTTGTTGTAAATTCGAGAGATGTTTACGAATATTAAACTTTCTGAAGTGATTTTAAATTTCAAAAGATTTAAAATGATATTATACGAAATTTTTCAAAACTTTCAACAGAATTATTATTAAAAATTTGGGCGCAATTTTCAATACTTTTTTGTCAGGGAAATTTGTCTGAAAAATTGAGTCTTGTCGCCACCCTGTAATTATAGTTGGTATATGTAAATTCTATAAACTTGATTACAAATTCTCTATCTTAATTTTACTGCTGTATTTTCACAGTAATTTACCTTTACAAGTGACGCTGATTGAAAAGACTTAATGAAGAAAATTCAGAGTAAATTCTTAAATTTATTCACTTGGGATGGTTATAGTTTATAGTTGCTAATAGAAGCTCCCTCTATTTTGTAATTTTTACTTTGAAATAAATAGACGAATCGTATGAAATGAGGTATTTTTGCAGACATATTTAATGGAGGAGTTTAAGCTTCAGTGGCTTATATCTTCAAGAATTTCTGTCAGAATTTAAAGTCGAACGTCGCGACAATCATCCCTCGTTATTTTCAGATGCGCCGGCAGAGCAGCGTGTCGCGACTGAACATCCCCGAGTCCCTGCGCGATTTAGTCTTCCCCGTGAAAGCGCCACGAAAACGGGTTGTGCTCGTCTCCTCTCGCCACCTTTCCTCCCTCTTTAAAAGTATAAACATTGTTTACATCAATCATGTAAACATTGTTAAGTATACTTCGCTGTAAAGTCATCAATTATCCAAAAAAAATACCAATTTTGTGAATTTCGAGTGTGAAAATACAAAGCCAAATACGGAAGTATAATTTGTCTTCGAACATCGAATCCAAACCTGGCAAAGAATTGAAAACTAGATATAAAAGTCATTGTATCATGTCTCCCAATTGTTAGCAAAGTTTTCATCTGTCTTCCCATCAAAAATTATACTTTGGGATTAAGTTGATCATCTATGCCTATGGAATGCTGGTAATAGTGTTCCGCACAATTCTAATAACCATAATGTACCACTTGGCAGCCTCAAGCCCATTATTCATCTCATAACTCTAAACTTCAACTCTAAAATTGGCCTTCCAAAAATAACGGACCCTCTTCAATTTTTCTCTATCTCTTGCAATAAATCATCTTTCGAAAAGAAATGAGAATGTAAAAACTCTAAGAAAACCTGATCTTCAGATTCAAAATAAACATGTGTGTTTAAAAACAAGTGGGAGAACAGATGTCATCCAGGAGTGAATCTAGAGTGTTATTAAAACTATTACCAAAAATATTATCTTTGCTTTTACAAGGAATTAAATCATGAATTGTTATTGCATCATCATGGCGGACCTGAGGGTACGAAGTAATTGAGAGAATGTGTTGTGAACCTCTGCAAGCAGCAGAAATGTCTTTTTCCGTGCTTCCTGGATTCTGGACTCCTACTTTTATAGGAACAAGAACAAGAAGTGCGCCACCCAATAACGTGCTGCCTCTCGGCGACATGTGCCCGCCACTAAGCACACTACTATTTATAAGACTCTGAATCACGCATGCACACTCGCATTAGCACGGTCACGAACTTTGATTTTGCACGATTTCACGTGATTTCTAACCGTTCGGGACTTGTCTTCCATAGAAAACGGGGGAGAGGAATTGAGTGCATTTGATGTCGAGGACATGATGATTCCAGAATAGTATGATTTAGAAGATTGAGAAGATTTGATCTAGAACTGGAGACATGGTTTCCAGATCTATCAAGAAATGATATAATGATGCAACTCTGCATCTTGGTTTGATGATTCCAGTACTGCTTTCGCAATTTTGGTGATGTATGCATCAGTAGTCGAAAGCTAATTATAAAGGAGGAAGAAGACGTATGCAAGGAATGTAAGTGGAAAAGCAAAGAGAAGAAGAAAAACTGAAGAAAAAGAAACAAGATCGTAAGAAAGCAAAATAAGAGAGACGATGTAATCTATGACATCGAAGACACTAATACACCTTTTTAAATGATAATCCCACTATCTTAGAAACTCACGTTCTTTAGGATTATCAAATATTGGAACCCAGATGATTAGTATAATCTCTTGAAAAATTCACATCATTAAAAACACCGAAAGCATTTCTAACCATTCATTTATTCAGCTCATTGATATTCAATCAGATATAAACCCAAACATCTTTAGGATTAGGAAAGTATAACGAGGAGAGAAGTCCACTGACGAAAATCAATGGAAGAAATTCAATTGACAAGCCAGAACTGAATTATAACGACCCCTCAGGGATGAACGATATTTTCGAGAATCGAAAGAGATTATAACTGTTTCAGCTTCAATTTGAATTCGAGATTTCGAATTTTAGAAGAAGGATAATATGTTTGGAGATTCGGAAAGATGTTTTTTTGATGGAGGTGTCAATTGTGATCAAAATATGCCAGCTCAGCTGGGTTACTTTGTTCCTCTAAACGGACTGTATTGCATTACAATTCCACCTGGACACCATCTACCAGAAGCGGCTCATTCTCCTCGTTTTTCGCGTCAAACCCTCTGGTGAGTCTCTTCTATTCTTCTCAGGAGTCACCCTTACTTTTACCCTCATCCTCATGTCGTCTTGATGGTCCTTCGCCTTTTGCTTTAATCAGACATGCAACCCTTTGTTTTGAATATTTATTTTTTTCTACGCGAAATACGATGGGATTTTATACCCGGCGAATGTATTTTTGCCCCGTAAGGCAATAATTCTATTGTTGCGTGCAAGTCAAGCCTTACATAAAAAGTGAGAGTAGATTAAGTAGATCATTTTAAGCTAATTAAATTACATGTGTCATGCTTTGAAAACAAGCAAATAACGCGCAACATTTAAGACTTGAGATAAGAGAAAGAATTCTGACGGAAATTTTTGATGAAAAGTTAAGAGAGCGTTGGAAATTTGCCATTGAACATCTTGTACAAGTGTATGCTATTTACAGACACTGATAAGCTCAAATCTTTATTAGGATTTCGAACCTATTGCGTAAATCGTAAATATACTTCACCAAATGATAAAGAAGCGAATATTCCGGAAGATAAATTAATTTGCAACATTTCCAATCTTCTTTTAATGTCACTATAAAAACGATATAGGTAGTAATCTTGAGTAATTATGATGACGAGCGAAGGAATTCTTATTTTTGTAGATTGAATTTATTTTTCTATCCAAATATTGTAAAACACTTTGCTCCCTATTATTTAAATTTAACAATACTTTAGCAATACTTAGAGACTTAAAATACCAATTTACAATTAAAATTTAAAGGTGTGTGAAACTAAAAATTAGATGATTACACAACGTACAATTATATACATGAGTATCTATTGCAATTTTTAATAATTTCAAACAGATGAATTTTCTCTGTAAAAACCTATTATCGAGATTACAGTAAAAAGATATTAGATGTAGATAATAACATCCTGCTGATCTCCACATTGAGTTACGCTATTTTTGATCAATCTTCGGAAATTTATGAACGACGAATATCTCCTAATTCTTTCAAAATGGCTGCCAAGCCAATCTCCACTTTATAGAATGATAGTGTCAGTCATCCACTTGCACTTTACACCGATTTTTTCTTCATTGCTCGTGGCAGTTTTATCTTCTGATAGTCAGTCATATAATGGTCCTTATCAATAATATCTTATGATTCCTTGAATTGTCCTAAAAGTAGAATCACTGATGCTATACGCAGCAATCTTGATCATTTCTAATAACCGAAAGTCAATCTTGACTATGGATATCAATCTTCACTAGAACCAATTGTTCTAGAACATTCTCACCTTTAATTTTCGTACTTTGGTTTGATTTTTGTTCGAAATGAACTAAAGTATCTCAGCAAGAAGTGTTGGATTTTTTATTCTTCATATAGGGGAAGCATTGGGACCAAAGCCATTTTTGGATACTGCGTTTCCACCAAGTTTAAGTTGAATCTCGTGAAGTGTTTTCCCTTTTGTTTCTGGAACTAAAAAGAAGGCGAAAGCAGCAGCGAGAGCACATTGACTGCAGAAAATCCAGAAAGTTTTTGATTGTCCTATTAAGTTGGCGAAAGTGGGGAAAAATTTCGTCACTAAGAAAACGAGGAACCAATTCGTTACAAAGCACATGCTGCTTGCAATTGCTCTTGTTTCTTGGGGAAACAATTCCCCAACCATAGCGTAAGGTACGGAACCATAGCCCACAGAAAAAACGAAATTGAAGCTACCAAGGCAGACTAATGGCAACCAACCAATGTATAGAACATCTACACCGTCTTCCATCATTTTGAAGTAGTATCCTAGTACTCCTATGCAGATTGTCATTGCCAATCCGGAAACCACTAATAACGGTTTTCTTCCAAACCTGGAAAAGAAAGATTCTAGAACTTCAAGTACTAACATGATATTGATAATAGATATGAATTCGGATATGACTCGGAAAAGCCAGACATAACTAGTACTTTTTAATAGTAATTGTTTCCTACGATTACTTGATAGACCTTTAGAAACTTCTTGAAAATTCAATAACACTTTAATCTTTTATTACATCACTACTCTCCAAAAGATTAACTGCTTAATTCAGACAATTACGTTTGTTTAGCATCGTTGACTAAAATTTTCTCCAATTAATTGTTTGGAATAATTCAGGGACGATCAACTTGTTTACTCCATCTAATAACTTGTCCCAAATATCAAATAATACAAATTGGTTCAAGGTCTAATCTCTTGTCTAACTTATTATTTTCACTGATCACGTTTGATTCCAAAAAAATATTAATTGATAATGAATATACCTGTCAATCGTTATACCGACGACTATTGCCATCACGACTTCGATCAGACCAATAATAATCGTCGCCACATAAGGGTCAATACTGCTTCCAGCATCCTGGAATATTTTCACCGTATAAAAAAGAACTGCATCAATCCCACACATCTGTTGAAACCACATCAGCCCCAGACACGTACGAAGGGCTCTTCTTCCAGCCACAGTACCAGCTAGATCACGTATCCCACCTTTTCTACTCTTTATCTCCTCTGCCTCTGCCAAAAGGGTAGCAATCTCACGATTAACATCGTAATTTGATCCACGCAGGCTTTTCAAGACCTTGCTGGCTTCCAGTTTCCTACCCTGATTCACTAACCACATAGGTGTTTCTGGCATCAAGGAAATACAAGCTAGGAAAGGTACCAAGGTTAAACAACAGGCAATGTTGAATGTTTGGTACTCCAGGTATGCACCAGCAACATACGAGAAAACAATTCCCAGGGAGAAGAAAAAGGGGAAAAACGTTCCCATCGCTCCTCTTAATGAGGGTTCGGCAATTTCGCCTATGTAAACTGGAACCAATACTCCAGCTGCACCAGATCCAACACCACCCAGGAACCTTCCAATATAGAGCCAGGGCAAGGATCTGCCGCAAATTAACATTATCCAGGAGATTAGACAAGGTGTTATTGTCACACCAATTGCTATTTTTCTTCCGAATATGTTAGCCAAACCCCCTGCTGGAACTGATCCTACCATTGCTCCGAGTGGCATTAAGGATGCAATCCAAGAGATTTCGCTTTCTGTCACGTTCAAGAGGAAGGACTCCTTTGATTTTAAGTAGCCTTCGATTGGGGATGACCAGGCCAAGGCCATTCCTCCTTGACTTACTGTCAGGCCCGCTGCAAGCATATTTTTTTGTTAATTTTATTTGTTTGTACTCCCTAAATCTGAATCAGTGGAAGTTCACTGATTTTTGGTGACTCTTTTTTCGAGATTTCAATCAGTGGAAAATATATTGGAAAACAGTGATGATGAAGTCGCAAAAAAAATTAAGAAATTTACAATTTTATAGTACTTTTTAAAATAACGATTAACTAACAGTTCTAAAACATACGAAATCCAAAATTTTCTGGTGAAAAGTAGTTTTATTCAACCCAATAAATAACCGCCCGAAGTTTCAACCCCCAAGTACATTTGGAACTCACCCTAATTCATCCCCTAAAATTAAGTAATTCAACAAAATTATCTTAATTCGTTGGGTCTAAATTTTATTTATGATAGGTCTTCTTAAAACTAAAAGACAACTGAAAAACTTTCATCCCTCTAATTTATTTGGAACTTCATATCATCCCTTAGTATTAAAAAACAAAGCTTCCCCTATGAGAAAGTAAAATTCATAAAAAACTCCCTAATTTATAGGGTCAAAATTTTATTGTTGATAATAAGTCTCTTCTATTCTAAAGAACACCCCAAAGTGTTTCATCCCTTCAGCTCGTTTGGAACTCACCCCTATGTCATTCTTTAAACCAATAAGTTTTTTGATGAATATGTAGTGAGTTCCAAATAAACTGAAGGGATGAAACTTCTTTGGGAGCTTTTAAATATTAAGAAGTCTTATTACCAGCAATAAAATTTTTACCCCGCGAAATAAGGAAAGTGTTAGTAATTTTAGGGAATTTTTGGTGAATTTGTTTGGACTAAGGGATGATGTTGGGTGAGTTCCAAATGATCTACGGGGATAAAAATTTTTGGGCTGTTCTTTAGCATTGAAAATAATTATTGTCATCAGTGAACTTTTGTCTCAACGAATTAGATTAATTTTGTTGAATTTTTTAATTTCAAGGGATGAAGTTTGGTAAATTCCAAATTCACGTTGGGGTTGAAACGTTGGTGGGTCATTTTTTGGGTAGTGTATAATAACTACTTTTCATCATAAAATTTTGGATCTTGTAAGTTTTAGAAAAAAGAAAATTATATAATAGAAATTAAAATAAAATATATCAAAAAAATATTTTTAAAAAACGTCAAGGATATCCGGGTTTATCACGCGAGTATTTTTTTAAAATTAATTTTCTCTATATCAATAATTTATAAAGTAAGACAGAAAACAGTTACTGTGAATCAAAAAAACTTTTTTTAATTCAAATAAATTTTTTATTTGACCGTATATCAAAGAAAATGTTTTCTGGGTATATCACATTTTAAAGAAATGTGT
This sequence comes from Synergus japonicus, assembly GCA_900474275.1. NCBI lineage: Eukaryota > Metazoa > Arthropoda > Insecta > Hymenoptera > Cynipidae > Synergus > Synergus japonicus. The sequence goes on along the minus strand of UCOH01004509.1, from coordinate 57,563 downwards.
TAATATTAAAGAAATATAAAGTATAAAATTTAAATACAAAGTAAACGCGCGAATATTTAAAAATTGATCTTTATAGAGACGCATTGAAAAAGAATCAACCCATACTTCAATTAAAAAACGGATTTGTCTTATCTCTGAACAAATTTTGCTATCTTAGAAACAATGTAAGATATCTTAAAGAACAGGGTATCAAGATAGATTTGAATAATCTTTCTAGACGAGTGACTTTCAGATACACGTGTTGTCAATGTTTTTTTACTTCTTGTTTGATAATAATTTAATAATATACTTGTATAATCAAAAATTATTTAAAGATCTAATATCTGCAAGGTATCTTAGATTTCTCATCTATCAAAGTAAATTTCTATTTATTTTGTATTGTATTATTTTTATTGTATTCTTTTATTGTATTATTTTTATTTATTCTATTCTATTTATTTTCCATTTATTTTGTATTTAATATCTTATCAAATGCGCCTAATCTCCATTTGAACAAAAAAAAAGTCCAAAAGAAAGCAAGACTCACCAATTAATGTAGCTAAAAATTGAAACATTTTCTTCCCTTCTTGGTGTGTCTCCGGTGGTGGATTTGTTTTCGAAACTCCTCCATATTCAAGTGGCATGGAAGTTTTTTCCGAAACTGGAGAAATAGGTGACTTCGAAAGAAGGCTTAGCTCTGTAAGCTCTTCCACGGATGCTTCTGCTTCCATGATTAGTCTACTATTATGCTTGTTGTCGGTCCCCTCCATCATTTTTAGATACGATAGATTAACTAGAAGTTTATTTGAGCCCAAAGTTCATACTTCCCTAGGGGTCTAATTGATGGCAATTATACCGACTAATCCCTCTTTATCTTCGCTATCTCAGAAATTTATGTTGCCTCACATATGCACTCCCTTTTTCCGGAGTGAAGGTTTTCTCTAGATGTCAGAATAAGAAGATGCCTCGTGATGATTACGACGGGTCGAGAGCACAAAATAAAACTAACTGATGCTTTGATCTATGAGAATCGGCCTTGAATCTCCTTAATCACATCGGTTACTTTGAATGGCAATGAATCATTACGAAAAGATCAATTGGTACTTCATTCAACCAGAATTCTATTCTAAAGTCACTGTCGTCACTCCACTACACAGAATCTCAGTATGTACTGGATTAAATCTTTTCTTCGCTGTGAAAAAAAGAAAAAAAGTATTTTTATCTTATCCACTCTTTGAAAAAAGGCGTTCATCTGCTTATAGTATCTCTCACTGACTGTGCGAATTCAATCTTCGAACTGCAAAAAAAAAAAAGTAATGATAAAGTTGCCTTACGTTCTGACAACGTGTGGTTGCAATCTCCTTTATTTATTTAGAGTTTTCAAGTCATAAATCGACGCTCTTATGATTAACGGTGAAAAAAGAATTTCCCGTGTAAGATTTTCACCTGGAAAACCGTTTTAATTGCAGTCTTTGCGTTTTCATTTCACACCGCACATTCTTACCTCATTTCATTATTTTACTTAATAACTTCAGCAATCTTAAAGACTAGTAGCAAACTTATTTTCTCATATACCTGAAATTTGCTGGACGATGGTAATTCTTGATAAGTGGTTCGTTAAAAGGAGATTGACTTCAGTTTAGGTGTTTTATCTCCAATAAAATAGTTTAGACATGCCTTATTGGAAATTAACTGTATTCCTCTCTAAGAGAGATCACACTGAACGCTTTGCTTATTATACTATCAGCAAACTTGTTACCCAAGGATGTAAAACTCACAATCAATTTTCGCGCACCTACTGCCTATTCGGGCTATGAAGATTTGTGTACTCAATACTCATGTCTCTGTGGACTTGCCTCTAATCTTATCTACTTATCAATCATTTGGGAAAAAACCAAGTTTATAACTCACTTTAAATAAATCTGGAAATATGGTTTAATATTTATTTCCTATGCACTCAGAAAACAATTGAATCAAAAAATGCAAATTACCTAATACAAATGTTGAAATGAATATACAAAAATGTCTACGGCATTAAGATAATCTTTTTTTTAATTTATACGTTTGATACTGCAATTATACGTTTGAAACTTTTGCACGTCACATATTAAACAAAGCTATATACATAAAACGCTTGTTTTTAATATAATCTTCTGATTTTTAGCACACAAATAATACAGAAGTGTTATCTCGCGAATTAAAACTTTATGATTTTTGTACACTAAAAGAGTAATTAAATTCTAAGAATTCCGAAATATATCCTACAAAAGTGAAACGTTTGATTAAAATACAGGAAAATAATAAGATATAACACTTTAAATCGTAATTATAATCTCACAGGAAAAAAGTTCATTCATAAAACAAAGAAAATGTTTTTTTCTTTTACCTTTATCATTTTGTATCTTTTTTTCTTTCTAGCTAAATAATACTCTTATCAGGTCTTGTGAACATATCCTAGAATCCATGTTCAATATCCATAATAACATATTTTTACAAATAAACAATGTTAGTTATATTCTACATGCAATTAAGAAAATACATCTTGTGGATAGAAACTAATTTATAAAATAATTGAAAATATTTACTTTTTATTTTTGCATTTCCATTTAAAATACTCTTTAAAAAAACAACAATTTTCTTAACTTCACTATTAGAAGTTTAAAAATATGATAAGTTTGTCTAGAATAAATTTAAGAAAAACTGGTATTAATTTTCCTTTATTTTTACAGTGCGGACGTCGAATCAAGAAGAGGCAGTGGGTCAGGTGAATTTCAAGAGAGTTCAGGTCCACGAGGAACTTCCGGTTCTCCAAGTTTGCCTCCGCCACCTCCAATTTCAATACCAGTACCATCACTTCCTGTAAATCACCATCGAGAATCTTATTTTCCTTCAAACGGCATTGACTCAAGCTCGGATCCAATTTTAGAGGTTTTTGAGGAACCTGTTGATGAACCGGTGAGTTTTAACATGAATTACTCAATTTTCCTGCTGTATTCAATAATTATAATTGGATACAGCAGGAATAATGAATAATCAAATATAGTTTCTCAAAGGACGTTAATCCTACTCATTATCTCTACCAAAGAAAGCTATAGTCTGTAGATTGTCTTATCTCCGTAATACATCAGACTGATTAGTTCCTCAAGCAACACAAATTCTTTTACCTGTCTCGATAAAAACATTGTGCGAAATTAAATAGCAAAATGTGAAGTATTAAGTAATTCCTAAATATTTCACATTTTCGAAACTTTTCTTGACTCGAGATGTTGAGTCAATAAAAATTTCGTAAACTGTTTCAGAATTCTTCACGAAAAGTATTTCATATTTTAAAAAACGTTAATGAAATATTTGAAAACTTTTTACGTATTCTAAAATTAATGACAGCCAAGGAATGTTTCGATGACTGATTTGTTCAATGTACTCGGAATTCCACTCTGAAATTTGTTGAGTAACTTAGTTACTTTTTAAAAAAGAAACTGTATTTCAAAAGAAAAGTTACTTTAAAAGAGAGTTAAGTTACTTTCTCTAATATCTATAACTGTATCTAGATAGTTTTAATAGATTAACTTATCCAACGCACTGCAAGAAGACAAAATAATTTTTTTAAATTCCTTATTCGTGGAGTTTCGAAAAAAATAGTATAACTTTTATCTGATTTTTTTTCTTTTTGTTTTTCTAGGGGGAAACCGAGGAGTTAAGGGTGCTGGAGCCAAGTTTTAATCTGAAAATTCGATTTCTTCATTTTATTTAACAAATATTAAAATTGGAATTTTTCTCTCTGTAGAATTAATCAATTGTTAACTAGAATTATGCGTACAGAGCGAGAAACTATCTAATTCAAATATTTTTTAAGTAAATGAAAATATTTAATTTGGAAGTTAGATTTTGAATTCTTCGTTTTATGCAAAAAGTATCGAAATTAAATATTTTTTCGCTCTGTACATAGTCTTAAATCTGAAAAAATATTAGTGCTACAGAACGAAAAATTATTTATCTATAATTTTCGTTGAATAAAATGGGAAATAGAATTTTGAGCTTAATTTTTGGGCCCAACGCACTTAACCATTAGGAATTTTGATTTACACCAGAATTCAAAGAATTCAAAAGCAGGAAAATTTTGGAGTATTTAACAGAATAACAAATAAGATTGACTCTTGCCAAAGATATTTTTGTTATTGTTTAATTGCATATGTTTTACCATAGAAGCAAATTTAGTAGCTTTGCAAGTCTTTTAAATTCTCCAGGGTTTTCTCAAATTTCTACTTTATCAACTGCTTTACCTTAGGCCTATGTTAAAATCATGTTCTGCCATATCGACTTTAGTTCTTCTCTAAATACTGATCCTCGGATTTCAAGTCAGGTGGCTACGTGTCTCAGTTGATTTCCCGGGATTAATTCTTTCATTTAAAAATTTTTTGATGATCACGTCAAATTTTTGATTTGATTTTAAAAATTTTACTAAATATTTTACATTTAGAGCATATATTGTTTAATACAAGTGCGAATTTTATTTCATCAACTATACATTCACAATAATTAGTATTTTTTTCTAAAACTGGACCATTTACCTCCGTCTCGTAAAGGCGAAAGTAAATGGCTTAGTTTTAGTGAAAAATATTTATTATTGCGAACCTTAAGTTGGCAAAACCAAATTCACTCTTATGGTAATTACCACACGTCCTTAAGGGTGTCAGAGCCAATTTTTAATCTAAAAATTTTATTTCTTCATTTTACTTAATAAATATTAAAATTAGAATGATTTCCTTCTGTAGAATTAATCAATTTTTAACTAGACTTATACGCACAGAGCAATAAAATATCTAATTCAAATATTTTTAAAATAAAATGTTTAAAGTTAGAAGTTAGATTGAATTTTGAAGTTAGATTTTGCATTCTGCAGTCTTATATTTGAAAGCAGATTAGCGCTACAGAGCGAAAAAATATTTATCTATAATTTTCGTTGAGTAAAATGGAGAATTATTTTTAAAAACTTCTTGGTCTTAGTTTAATTTAAAGAAAAATTCTCGAGCACATGTATGCGCAGTGTCTACTCATCGGCTCAACGCTAAAGCCGATTACTGTATCAAGTTGTTCTAATTGTAGCGGTCGATATATCCTTTTGAATTTATTCATCTAGATTGCATTCCGTGATCATTGCACATGCACGAATGCACTTTAATATATAAAAAAAAGTATTGTCACGTGAAGCATACGCATATATTTCCATTTCAGTGTTCCGTAACACTGGAAATGACGAGTAGGGCTTCTTAAGTTACCTTGGCGGTCGCTTCCCTGATAGTTATATAGGTTTGTGCACAACTTCATCCAGCTTAATCATTATACCCTTGAGCATGTGTGTATTTACCTGGAAAGTTCAAAGTATCAAAATTAGCGAAAAAAAAGAAGAACTGGTCAGCAGTTACCCTGGAATATAAATTAAATGGAATAATTAGGTGGAATATAAATTAGACTCTCTTCACTCTTCATTTCTTCAATACGAATTATAATTTTACTCCTCTGTGAATTTATTGATTTCAATATCCTCTCGCATTAATTTTCGACTTAAAACCAATACAATGATTTAATTTGAATTCGATTTCTTCATTTTCAAGTGATTTTTATCTGAATAATTAATGTTGTCTACTTGTTGGAAAATTGAATATGATTCATAGGAGTTGGTTTTCAGACCAGTGAATTCTTTCTATTTATTTTATTCTTTCTAATTTATTTTACTTATTTCTCTGAAACAATATATTATTTCTGTGAAATAATAATATATTGAGAAAAACGTATTAAACCAATAATTTAGGCTTCTGATCTGGTGACAGTATTTCTGTGTTGATAAAGCTTCCCTGGAACCGCCCCCAACAAATATAACTAACACAAACAAGTGGAATCACTTGAACAGGATACATGCATGGACACAATTGTATGTAGGGAAACTTTAGAAGTCACGTAATGCTCTTCGTATAAGTAATTTAGTGATCTGTCGATCACCAACCAAACTGGACGACAATAGTGAGAGGGTGGTGAAACTTTCTTCGGATTAAGTGCTAAATGCAGGATTAGTTTGTGTGATTAGGGCCTTAGGATCTTTTCATGATGAAGATATTTGGTGAGCTTTTTAGTCGAAAGCAAAAAAGACGAAGCGTTGCGAAGAGATCGAAGAGAAGTTCAGGAAGAAGAAGAAGTACCCATTCTAAGACACATAGTGGACCTCATTTACCACGTGATGATTTTCTTTTTGGAGATAATTCATCATCTACGACTAGGCGACACCGGCGGAAACATAGGGTAGGATTTTTTTGAAGCCTTCAAATCGAAATATATGTATTCTGTCGTTCAGCATTCAATCCCTCATAAGCCTCAGTTTATCGCCTTGTGGGTATTTAATCCTTTAATCTTAATTAGCTGTGTACCTAAAACCGAACGAGAAAATAAGGAATATATTTCTTCACGTGGAAAGAGGAAATACATATAATAATTTAACAATGGATTATTATGCATTCTGAAATTTTAACAGTGACTTGATCGAGAAACCGGGAAATGAGGTTGAAGTTTCAAATGTTTAATTTGATAATTTTTTTACATTTATTGGAATAAAAATATGGAAGAAACGTTTTCAAGATTAGCAAAAGAATTTAAAGCTATTTAGAAGGATTTTAAAAAGATTTTAAAGGGTTTTAAAAAAGTTTAAGGGGGGTAAGAGATTTTGATTGATTTTAGGGATTTTAAAATAAACAAATTAAGTTATAATTTATAAATTATAAATTATTATTATTATTATAAATTATATGTTATAAATTTGAATTGATTTTTAATGAATTAGAAATTTAAAGAGATTTCAAAATATTTCAAGAGATTTTGATGGAATCTAACGGAATTTGACATATTTTAAACAATTTAAAAATTTTTACAGAAGATTTAAAATATTTTTAATAATTTCAAGTCATTTTAAGAGATTTTAAAGGATTTCATTTGATTTCCTCCACATTAGAATCGATTCTATGAATTTTCTTAAAATCACTTAAAATGTGTTGAAATCTCTTGAAAATCATTAAATTCTCTTGAAATCTTTAGAAATACATTGAAATTCCTTACAATCACTTAAAATCTCATAAAATCCCTTGAAATTCCTTAAGCTGTATTTAACTTTATTAAAAACCCCTTCAAGTTGTTTAAAATCTCTTGAAATCTCTTCAAATTCTTCGAAGTTCTGTTAAATAAAATAAAATTCAATACAATCACTTGAAATCTTTTAAAATTCGTTGAAATTCGTTAGTAACTTTAAATCTGGTGAAATCCTTTGATATGTTTTAAAATCTTGCGAAATCTATAAAAATCTCTTAAAAATCCTTTTCATAAACTCTTTAAAATATTTAAACTGTTTTGAACACTTAATTTTTGTAAGTTCCTTGAAATATCTTGAAATCTCTTGAAGTCCTTTAAAATTCCTTGAAGTTCCTTAAAATCAAATCAAATTCTCCAAAATAAATTCGTAAACTCTCTTGAATTTTTTGGAAATACACTGAAATCTTCCACCAGATTGACACCTTTTTTTAATAACCACCTGTAGAAATATTTTCATTCAAAGCTTATATATTTGTATATATTGTTTTATATATGGAGAGATTATAATGGTTACGAGTTTAATACATTTTAACCATGCGTAGAGGTCATTTCATAATGGACACAACATGCTCAAATAAAGTTCCTTTCTCTTTTTAACACGTCACATATATGCTCAACTTTCTGCAAATTAATGCTGGATATATGCAAGTAATTCTCTTTATTATTCAGTGGATTGATATTTCGAATGGTATAAAGAAAAAATTATATACATAAATTACAAGCAGAAAGTTTTTAATATTTTCATACATTTTTTGAGTAAAATCAATTTTTCAAGTGTTTAAATGGTAAAATGGTATTTTCTTTTATGGTAATTCCTAGAATTGAAAGTAAATAAAAAACAATTTTCAAAAGGGGTGAAAAGCCATTGCGTTCTGACCAAGAAATTTTATATCCACTTCTATTTCTATACTTTGATTATTACTAAATGATTTAATGTTTACTTCGGTGTACGGTTCTTAGAATTTCAGTTAAAGAAACTTATTCAAGCATCAATGAAGTTTCTGAAGATAATTATACCTATACGCATAGTAGTATCTCTCAGTTTAAATAAGAAGTGGACATAATTTTACTTAAGGAGAGAGTTGGAGAAAGCTAAAGCACGTGCGTTTCTACCCCAATATTAAAAGTTAAACGTTTTACTAAAAAATGTAAATTAAGTATTTAATCTCGGGTCAATTTCCTGCACTTCACTCATTTCATTTTCACATTCTCATCTCTTTTGATTTTTTAAGTGATTTTAATGAATTTTAATATTCCTCATGGAATTTCAAAAAATTCACGAGATTTTTATAATTTTTTAAAGATTTTGTGAAATTTAATGGAATTTTGAAAAGTTTTCAAAAATTTTTAAAGATTTTTACGTATTTTTAGGGATTTTAAAGTTTTTCGTGGAATTATAAAGGATTTGAAGAAACTTAAAAGAATTTTCACAAGATTTGTAAAAGATTTTGTAGAATTTTAAGGAATTTCATGAGGTTTTCAAAAATTTTCAAAGATCTGCATATTTTAAGGGGTTTTAAAAAGTTTTTCCTGGAACTGTAAATAATTTTAGGAAGCTTGTACAATTTTTTTAAAATATTGTCATTTTTAAAATGATTTTAATGAATTTCAATAATCCTGATAAAATTTTAAAAATGTCAAAAGTTATTTTTGATTTTGAAAAGATTTGGGAGATTTTTGTTTCCAAGAATTTATATTTAGAATTTTGAGTGTTTTTAGGGAATTTTAAAGTTCCTTTTTCAATTTTAAAAGATTTCACCAGATTTTTATGATCTGTGACAGATTTTGTAAAATTGTAAAAAATTTCTTGGAATTTTAAGGAATTTAAAGATGTTTGTAAGAATTTCAGAAGATTTCAAGAGATTTAAAAAATATTTAGCGAAATTTCAAAGGATTTTACGGAATTTCCAGAGTTTTTAAAGAAGTAAAAGAAATTTCGACATTTTTAAAATGAATTCAAGGGATTCTAATATTCCCCATGGAATTTGAAAAATTTCAAAGGTTGTTTTTGATTTTAAAAAGATTTTGTGAGATTTTTGTTTCCAAGAATTTTTAATTTGAGTTTAATGCATTTTGGGGAATTTACAAATTTTTCATTGAAGTTTAAAAAACTTTACAAGATTTTTATGATTTTTAAAAATAATTTTGAGAAATTTTAAAGAATTACGTGAAATTTTAGGTGATTTTAAACAATTTCAAGAATTTTTTAGGAATATTATGAGGTTTTCAGGAATTAAAAATTTTTTCGTAGAATTTCAAATGTTTCAAATGATTTTGAGTAATTAAAAAAAAAATTGTAAAAATGGAAGGAATTTCATGGAATATTAACAAATTTGATAAGGGATTTCGTTAAATTTTAAGACGTTTCTAGGAATTTTTAAGTGATATTATACGAAACTTTTGAAAAATGTCAACAGTTCAAATTATTCTTGAAAATTTATTCTCATTTTTAATACTTTTCTGTTAGGGAAATTTGTCCAAGTTAAGGAAAAGTCAGGGAATGTCAGGGAAATTTAGATATTGAAACCTGTGGCTACCCTGAATTATACATTCATGAATATATGAATATATAATTTCTTTATTGGCCGAAATTCATCTGCTGACTTATTGATGAAACATTTAATTTCTTTTTATTAATCAATTTGAATATTTCTCTAATATTTTATCCTAAACATACATATTTAGGTACACTTTAACAGTTTAACGTGGGATGTAGAATTCCTGGGTTCTTTCTAACAATGATAAAGTCGACTGACACATCGACCGACCTTGACACTGACTTCTATCTTGTAAATGCTAAGCAAGCTTCGAATCGGCTGAGCTCATGCTTCACCTTTCTGACTCAGAAATTCAGAGTTCTTGCTTGATCGCAAAAACAAGCCTTGTATCCGCTTGAATAAAGTGCGAAACGGAAACAAGCTGTCGAAAAATTGTGAACGTTCTTTTAATCTTTCATGACAGAGATCTTTGAGCGATCCTACACAATTATCACCTATTTGACAACCAACATCAATTTACTAAACCGGTATTTACATACAAACTTTAAAAATTGTTTGATTGAGGAGGAGAAGTACAGAAATCTAGAAATAAATCTTCTTAATGAATATCAAAATTATCTACATGGAATTTTATCATGAATAATTTATCAGACACATTAACTCCATAACTGAATATGAAGTTTCACTCCAATGTAAATCTTCGGGCTGAGAAATTCCACCTTAGTGGAAGCATATCATTCCCCTTTCGTTTTACGCGCCTCTAAATGAATTTCCAATCACCGTAAGAAATTGCCTTAACGTAAGAAGTTGAATGTTTTCATGTACCGTTAGATATTATCAATTATCATCATAATTAGTGTACTTTGTACACTTGGCACCTTACGCTGAATTTGTCGATTATGTATTAATATATTATCTCATATTGTTTAAATTTCAAGACAAAATCTCACTAATTGTCTAGTATACTTGACAATTAGTAATTTTATTTAAAAATAGTAATAAAAAATGGTTGGCATTTAAAGATAATTTAACAGGGTGTCTACTGTTCGGTTTAAGGAAATTCGGGAATTTTTTAATTAAACAAATAATTTATTCATATAATTTAATTAAGTCGCATCTCCGGTTGAAAACAAATTTCCGGGTAATCAATCAAAATATTTTTATTTGACACTTGTAACTTTTGTTAAATCTCTTCTTTTTTTAATTATTTTCAAATCCTTTAAAATTAAACTTTAATATCCCGTCAAAACCCTAGTAATTCCATAAAATTACTTGAATTCTTAGAAACTTCGTAAAACTTTTTAAGAATCCTCAAACTCGCCTGAATTTATTTTAAAATCGTTTCAACTTCTTTAAAATCATTTAAAATCTTTCGAAATTTCTCGAAATTCGCTAAAATCAATTGAAATCTCTTAAAATCCTTTACATTTTTCTAAATAATCCTTTAAAATTTCTTTAAAATTCTTAGAATCTTTGAATTTTTGTTTACCTTGAAATACCTTGAAATCCTTTTAAATCCATTGAATTAATTTTTAAAGAACTTTTAATTAACTCGCATGAAATTTTGTAAAATCACTAAAAATGTCTTAAAATCTTATAAATTTCTTGCAAATTCTAAAATTTTTTTGAATTCTTTAAGAATTCCTTTAAATTCCTAACACTAACGTAAAATCTCCTGAAATCTCTTTGAGTTTTTTAAAATAATATACAATCTATTCTTTTTTTTTATATATATCCTTTAAGGGCATGTGATACTTTACCATAAGAGGAAATTAGTTATACCAATTATACACTCATAATAATAAATATTTTTAGTAAATAAGAGTCCATAAACCTTCGCTTCATATATACGAAAGTTTATTGACTCTTATTAGCTAAAAATATTTATTATTATTAATGTATAATTGGAATAACTAATTTGCTTTTATGGTAAAGTATCACATGCCCTTAAAGTACCTTTAAAATATATTGAAATCTTAGGAAAATCTGAATACTATTTTGAATTCTTCAAAAATACCTTAAAATTCCTTGAAATCTCTTAAAATATCTTGAAGCTCTATAAAACCAAATGAAGTTCCTTAAAATATCTTGAACTTCCCTTAAATATCTTGAAATTCTCCCTAAATTGTTTAAATTCCTTTGAATCGGTTGAAATTGCTTGGAATTCTTTGAAATCATTAAAATGTCCTAAAATTTTATGAAATTTCTTGAAAATATCAAAAATTTTGAGTTCTTCAAAAATTTCTTTAAATTTCTTAAAATCACTTAAACTTCTTTAAAATCATTAAAATCATTAAAAATCTTTTGAAATTCTTTAAAATCATTTAAGGTCTCTTGGAAATTTCCAAATAAAATCTTCAAAAATTCCTTGAAATTACTTAATACCACTTAAAATTTAGGAATTTTAAGGCAAAGGAATTTCGAAAGCAAAATTTAGTAGACAACCACATTCAAACTATAAATTATCTTCATCACGGATTCCGCCCTAGCTTCTGTAAAATGAAGGAAACCGTTTTTTGGAAATTATTAGTTTTTGATTACTGAATTATTTTGATCATTGGATTTAAATTTATTCATATATTTAAGTATAAGCTCTGAATTCAAAACTAAACAAAAGTTAGTAACTGAAAATTGATTACTATATCATTTTTCTTTTACCGTTATTACACTGAAATGTGCATCCCCTTTTAATTAATCTATTCATATAGTCTATCATCTAGCATGTAACAGCTCGCAATTTAATCAGTTTTCTTATACTATTTGTGTTAATTAACTTTCGTTGTATATGCACGTGACATTCATTATTTCTTGAAAAACGTTTCAAAACACTTACTACGATTAATGTAGCTCGTGTAATTCCAAGATGATTCTCCAATCAGTATCACAGTATTTTTACAAAGATGTGCATCTTGATCAATTTCATTGCTGCTCAGTTGTTTCAGCATACAAGCTATAAACATCAAGAGTAATGGTTCTTATTTCTGGACCACGTGTATTCCACTCATACTATACTCAGGTGTCAGCAATCAGATCAATTCTGGTTCGTCCGGTTTTGGACTTTCGATTTTATCAAGACATGCATGCATATAAGTTGACCGGTTGTCAGTTATGGATGACTACACTCACGAGACTTTTTCTTAACTTACTCTATGCGAAAGAGATCGTGTCGAGGGGCCATTCACTCGAAAATCGATTCTAAGTGATTTTGCTGAGTGATTCTGATTCTATTGATTCCCCATATGTTCCTTCAAAATCTTTTAATTGACGAGCCATTGATTGATTTTCAATTGATTATTATAAGCATAGAAAATCATTGTTTCCTCCAGTGGCCTCTTGGATTGTGTTCTAATTCCCTTTTTTATTGATATCTACATCTACATATTCTACATAGATTATTTTAGCATCTCCTGTATAATATTTTCATTTCGACTTTCTCTCAACATAGTTAATTTTTTAATATGTGCTTTACTTCATTTTCTCTTAATGATCTGTTTTCTTTTCTGTTTCAGGTGAGTAACATTTATAGCTGCCTTTAATCATTTTGAATCTTGAGGTAAAAGAAAAACTTATTCATGATGGTTATTCCCCTGTGGGAAACTTTCTTATAAGAAAGACTAATATATAGTCTCCATATTAACACTCGAGAAGTAAAATAGTACAATTTCTGAAATGAGAAACAAATATGTAAAAACAGAAGAATGTAACTCAAGGTGGCCACGTATCAGAGAAGTCTGGGAAATGTCAGGGGAAAAAATTGTCAGGGAAAATAGAAATTGAGATTTATGTTAACTATGTTATTTTTGTCGTATTGCATATATAGACTTTATAGTTTATTTAACAGATTTTAGAAACTTTCAAAGGATTTCGAAAGAATATAAAGAATTCCCAGGCATTCTTTGAAACTCTTTGGGTTTCTAATGATTTTAAGACATTTTCAATCATTTAAAAGGATTTTAAGAGGTTTGAGGAATTTAAAGGGATTACAAGAGATTTATATAACTCTCTAAATCTGAACCAGCGAAAACCATACCAAATCAGCGAATTTCTCTGATTTGGAATGGTTTTCGCTGATTCAGATTTAGAGAGAATATTTATGGAACTTTCCAAAATTTTAAGAGATTTTTACACATTTTAAAGGATTGGAAATTTTTTCATAGAATTGTAAAGAATTTTAAGAAACGTGGAAGAGTTTTAAAAAATTTTAAGGGATTATAAATATTCTCGTGGAATTTTAAAGGATTTTAAAAGGCTTGTAAGAATTTTAAAAAAATTTAACTTTTTTAAAGTGATGTTAAGGCCATGAAAGACTTACCAGAACCCTACCTTACCGACATTCTTTTCTCTGCAACGCTACGTCTACATTTATTGAGATATCAAATTGAAAATATCTAAAATTAAATAAAATATGCTAAGGTATGTTTATCTGGTCTTAAATTTTTGTAAAAATAAAAAAAATTCTTTTGAAAAATTTTTTTTTATAAATGTCAATATTTAGGACTAGATAAACGTACCTTAATGCTTTAGCTACAATTTTATAAATTTTCAATTTGATATCTCAATAAATGTACAAGAGATTTGATTGAAATTTTAAAGAATCTCACAAGATTTTTATGCTTTGTAAAAGATTTTCTAGAATTTTATGGAATTTCAAGAGGTTTTCAAGAATTTTAGGAAGATTGTAAAAATTTAAATAAATTTGTGAAATTTTTGAAATGATTTTAAAGAATTTAAATATTTCTCGTGGAATTAAAGAAAATTTAAAAAATTATTTTTGATTTTTAAAGAATTTTATTAGGTTTTCGTTTTCAAGAATTTTTATTTAAAGATTCTAATGTATTTTAGGGAATTTCAAAGTTCCTTATTAAATTTTAAAGAATTTCACAAGATTTTTATGGTTTGTTAAAGATTTTGTGAAATTGTAATGGGTTTCATGGAAATTTAACAGGTTTTAAAGAATTTATGACATTTTATAAGATTTTAAATATTATAGTGAAATTTTAAGAAATTTAAAGATGTTTCTAGGAATTTCAAAAGATTTTAACGAATTCAGGGTGTCTAACTGATCGGGAAAAAACCGGGAAAACTCGAGAATTTCATTTAAGACCGGTAATTTTTTGTATTTTATTGAAAATAGACTTTTTTCTACTTTATCTTCTTTTTATTCTATTTTTTCTACTTTATCATATTAAAAAAAAAATATTTTTTTCCAAAACCACAAACAGGCAATTATAAATTAGTTGGAGGAACAAAAATTTGACCGGGAAAAGACCATAAGAAAAACGGGAAAACCCCGGGAATTTCCAATTCCCTGATAACTAGACACCCTGGAATTTTAAGGGATTTCAATAAGTTTCCAATAATTGAAATAGATTTTGACGAATTTAATAGATATTAAAGTTCCTAGTCGAATTTTTTAAATATTTCAAAAAGTTTTAAAAGATTAATGGGATTTTGAAGGATTGTAGGAAATTTTAAGAGATTTTTAGGGATTTTAAAATATTTTAAATTTTCTTGACCAATTTAAAGGATTTTAAATGCTTTTGAGGAATTTTAATTTTAAAACATGCAATATTAATATGTTTGAAGAGATTTCGTCGAATTTTAAGATTTTTCTATGAATTTCAAGACATTTCGAAAAATTCAAAGTGATATTATACGAAATTTTTGAAAACTTTCAATAGTATTTTTACTGGAAATTTGTTCGCAATTTTAAGACGTTTCTGTCAGAAAAATTTATCTGAAACTCAGGAAAATGAAAAAATTGAATCTTGTGGCCACCCTGTAACTTTTCCTCTGTTTTGCATAATAGTAGTCAAAAATTGTTATATAAACTCTCTAAATCTGAATTACTAGAAAGTTACTAATGAAATATTCCTGATTCGTTTACTAATACACTTTAATAAGCATTTTTACTATCAATTAGTTAAAAACTACTAATTCACAATAAAAAAGTACTAATTCATTTAATAACGGTAACTAAATCAATTAGAGCGCCTTTCAAAATGAATTAGTACTATTTTACTCTAAATTAGTACTTGTTAAGGCCATGTAAGACTTACCCGATCCCTACCTTACCGACATTTTTTTCTCTGCAACGCTACGTCTACATTTATTAAGATATGAAATTGAAAATTTCTGAAATTGATGCTAACGCACTAAGGTACGTTTATCTGGTCTTAAATATTGATATTTGTAAAGAAAAATTTGTTTAAAAAATTATTTTTTTATTTGTACAAAAATTTAAGACCAGATAAACATACCTCAGCATATTTTTTTTAATTTTAGAAATTGTTAATTTGATATCTCAATAAATGTAGACATAGGGTTGCAGACAAAAAAATGTCAGTAAGGTAGGGATCGGGTAAGTCTTACATGACCTTAACTAATTCTGATAGTAAAAATGCTTACTAAAGTGTATTAGCAAACGAATGGGTACTATTTTATTAGTAACTACTTACTAATTCAGATTTAGAGATTACATAATACGTGTAAGGTTTGAACGCTCCCTAATAAATAAATTGCCTACTGATCTAGAACCTGTAATAGCCTAGACTCATATTAGTCTTGAATTGGCGAATATGGTTGATCTCACGAGGCAAATCCGAGGGCAAATCTGGGAATCGATTTGACGTGACTCAGTACGAGAAAGAGAGAGGAAAATTAAGCTCGGACGTACTTCTAAGTTCTAACTCTAACTCTAACGCATTCCGGTCAAGTTTCACAAAACAACCGTTCCCTGGACGGCCAGGGCTGCAATAGCTGGCAATGCATTGCAATGTAGCTGTGCAGCTGTCGGAGCGCTGCAACATTAGCTTAGCATTCCTCGCATACTTTACGACAGGTAATTGCTAGGTTGTATTGCTAGGCCATTGCGCGATTAATCAGTCCACGGTACATGTACCGCTTACCGTGTGCAACCTCCCACTATTGCGAAACGTGTGCCGCCAGTATAATACTAAATACATGCGCTGATACGTCATCGTGTACACAATTCAACGTACCATGCCTCTCTCGATGATGTGATGAGCCTCTCTTAAGTCTGTCCTTAATTCTCCTTATCTGGGTGCAGCTTATCCGCGATAAGACCCCTACAACTATGTATCGGTCCCGCCTGTAATTATACGAATGCGATAAACATCGGCCTGACCGAAACACATGCTTGCCGGCAATTCTACTTATATTTATTCCTTATTCTTATTCAACAACTACGGTGGGAAATCTCAGGATGGCACTTCCGGTACAACCGTAGCAAGGGCACTAATGAGAACACCATTGCCATAAAAATATGGTCCTCACATTTTTAGATAAGGTTTTTTATCGTCGAGGTTTTAGAGGCGGTTCTCTCGCAATATGAGTTATGAATATTTGATTAATTTAATCGGTATGTTCAGTTGGTATGTTAGGAATATCCTATTATAAAAAGATATACTATATTTGAGGACGGAATTTAATCGGGAATTTTTAACGAGGAATTCAAATTTTCAGGCTTTTAATCATTATTTATACTATTATACGTATCCTATATTGGGATAAAAATATTTAAAAAAAAAAAGAGTATTCAGTGTTCCAAAAACATGAAAGTTTGATTTATTTACATATTAGCAGAAATTTACTCAGCATTGCCTGGGATTTTAATAAACTCTTTTATAGAGTGTAAAGGAATTTTAAAAAGACTTTAAAGGATTGCAAAAGGTTTTAAGTGATTTTATGGAATTATAAAGGATTTCACGAGATTTATAGTGATTTTAAAGAATTCCCAGGGAGAAAAAGATTTTAGAGGATTTAAACATTTTCAAAGAATGATAAGAGATATTTAATTGATTAGGGTTTTAAAGGGATTTTTAAAAGAGTTGAAAAGAGCTATATGTTGAAATCTATTGAAAATCCTTAAATTTTCTTGAATTCTTTGGAAATCTATAGCAATTCTTTATAAACACTTGACACACTAGAAATCTCTGAAACCTTCTTTTCATAACTCTTTTAAATTCTTTTTAAAAACCTTTAAAATCTTGTGAAATCGCTTGAAAATCTTTGAGCTGATTTTTTTTTAATCTTTTGAAATTCCTTTTTTTAATCCTTTAAGTTCCCTTTTTTGAAATCCTTTGAATTTTTACATTCTCATCAAAGAGAATGTATTAGATTTGTGTAAAATTTGACCCTCCCCCCCCAGTTTTCATCAAATGTCCACGTTTTCGGACCCCCTGAACCCGAAAAACATGTTTTTACGAATGTGTCTGTCTGGCTGTCTGTCTGTAGATTTTAGTTTGTTAGCACGATAACTTTCGAAAGAATTGACCGATTGGATTGTCCTTTGGTATGCTCTTTTAGTGTCCCAAAATGAAGGTCAAGTTCGTTGGCCAGCCATTTTGGATAAAAATTCAAAAAGTTGGAGCATTTTGAAAATTTTTGAAACCACTTTTTTTTTAATTTAAAAATTCTAATGACGGATGTTCGTAGTACTCAAAAAGATGAACAATTTTTCTGAATGACTTTTTTGGATACAAAAGAAATTGAAAGACTTATAACATTTTGAAAATCCAAAAAAATTAAATAAAACTTGAATTAGAAGCCAAACAACGCACGATATTAAAAAAGTCTAAAGTTGAAAAATGTTTCTTTTTGAACACTCTATAGGATGGGTATAATAACTTTTTGAATTTCCTTAAAAAAATTTTTAATTCAAATTTTGAGCCAAATAACGCGAAATACAGAGAAAATGATAAGAAACATAATTATTGGCCTTAAAAAGATCTACAAGTTTCCCTTGAACCATTTTTCAACAGGATGAGTAGTTTTCGTTTTAATCATGAAAAATATTGTTAAACAAAGCCGAGCGCGAAGCGCGACTGTCCTGATGAGAATGTGCTCCTTAAGGTCGATAGAACCTTAAGTAAATTAGCTTTCGTTTGCATTCCATTCCATTTTGTAGTAATTTAAAAACAAATAGGTGCAAACGTCGCGGCGCTCGTAAGCGTCGCGAAGCGCGATGTGTGCATGAGAATGTGCCCGCGTAAGCGGGCAGATTTTTTTAACTCCTTTGAAGTTACCCTTTTTTTAAGATTCTTTGAAGTTTGAAGAAATTCCCTAAAATCACTTATAGTGTCTTAAAATATTTTGAAAATTCTTAAAATCTCTTGAATTCTTTAGAAATTCATTGAAATCCCTCACAACCACTTGTCACCACATGAATTACTTTAAAATCCCTTGAAATTTCTTAAAGTCACTTGATATCTGGTGAAATCCTCTGTGATGTCTTATAATCTTGTGAAATCTATAGAAATCTCTGAAAAATCCTTTAAAGTTCCTTAAAATCTCTTGTAATCCTGTAAAATACCTTGAAGTTCCTTACAATAAAATGAAATTACTAAAAATATTTTTAAAATTGAAATTCCTTAAAATCACTTAAAATTTCTATATAAATCTTTAAAAACATTTAAAATATTTTTAAATCCCGAACAACACCGGGTAAATTTTTGCTATGTTCATATTTTTAATCCAATAAATGTAAAAAAAATTGTATCATATTGGTTTGTAGGTCTCTAAAATTAAAATTTTACATAAAACTTGGAAATCGTTAAAAATTCGATAAAAACTCTTGAAATCCTTAGAAACCTCTTGAAATTCATTAAAATTTGTGAAAATATCTGAAAATTCTTAGAAATTAAAAAAAAATCTCTTCAATTCTCCTAAAATGACTTAAAATCCCTTCAAATTTCAAGAAATTTGATAATAACTTTCAAAATGTTTTTAAATTCTACGAAATGTTTTGAGTCATAAAAATCCTTTGAAATCCATACAATATTTTAAAAGTAAAAATTCATCGAAACTTTTGGAAATTTCTTAAAATTCTACGATAATATTCCCTTTATATTCTTTAAAATTCATTAAAATTATTATAAATCTCATTAAATTCCATGCAATCCTTTAAAATTTCACAAAATCTTTTTAAAATCATAAAAATCCATTGAACACTCTTAAAATTATTTTAAAATCGTCAAAATTTCTTACAATACGTTAAAATCTCTTTAAATTCCTTGAAATTCCACGAAAAAATGTTAAATTCCTTAAAATACGTTGAAATATCTTAAAATTCCTCCAAATTTTACAAAACATTCAAAATCCATTAAAATTCTTTTAAAAAATCTCCTAAAATTGCATGAATTCCTTCAAAATTCCATGAAATATCCTGAAATCTCTTAATATTTTACGAAATCTAGTAGAAATCCTAAAATTCTTCTGCATTTAGTCAAAATTACTTGAAAGTCGTCAACATTTCTTAAAATTCTTAGAAACTTTTTGAAATTCCTTTCTAAAAAAAGAGGTGTCACGAAATGTCTCAATAATTTGGCATAAATTCTCTCTTGCTGATGAGAATTTATAATAATTAAATTTATTGCTTTATTGTATTTCAGGATATTTAGAATGAAAGTCATGAATTACAATCCATCTTTCCGCTTTGTGTTAAATATAAATATTACTTTTAATTGACCCGGAAAATTGAAACCCTTCAGAAACCAACTCTGCACTCAGAAAAAAAGTTTATTTAAATCAAACAATCGTATCATTAATAAATAGTCCTAAAAAATATCTTTGAATTAAAAAAAACTTGTTTGATTCAAAAAATTTCGTTTAATCTGTTGAAATCAATTTTTTAAAATAAAATATTAGTTCGAATCAAAAAAAGTTTTTTTAATTCAAAGGTATTTCTTCTTTGACCGTTTGTTTGATTAAAAAAAAATTCTTTTAATGATGTGTTTGGTTTTCTGAAGTATCTACTCCCTGCTTCCGAAATTTTCAAGAAAATCAAATTTTCGTTTTGATTTTAATCGTTTTATCGATTAGGGGTACCTGTAGAGAGCTTAAGGTACCACCTGTAGAGGGCAGATTACGCACCTTCATTCTCAAGGTTAATAATCTTTTGACGATTGAAATTTTACATGGCCTTAAGAGATTTGATTGGAATTTTAAAGAATCTCACAAAATTTTTATGATTTGTGAAATTTTTGAAATGATTTTAAAGAATTTAAATATTTCTTGTGGAATTAAAGAAAATTTCAAAAATTATTTTTGATTTTTAAAGGATTTTGTTAGGTTTTCGTTTTCAAGAATTTTTATTTAAAGATTCTAATGTATTTTAGGGAATTTCAAAGTTTCTTATTAAATTTTAAAGAATTTCACGAGATTTTTATGGTTTGTTAAAGATTTTGTGAAATTGTAATGAGTTTCATGGAAATTTAACAGATTTTAAAGAATTTATGACATTTTATAAGATTTTAAATATTATAGTGAAATTTTAAGAAATTTAAAGATGTTTCTAGGAATTTCAAAAGATTTTTATTAATTCAGGGTGTCTAACTGATCGGGAAAAAACCGGTAAAACTCGAGAATTTCATTTAGAACCGGTAATTTTTTGTATTTTATTGAAAATAGACTTTTTTCTACTTTATCATATTAAAAAAAATATCTTTTTTTTTTCAAAAACCACAAAAAGGCAAAAAGGAAGAACAAAAATTTGACCGGGAAAAGACCATAAGAAAAACGGGAAAACCTCGGGAATTTCTAATTTCCTGATCACTAGACACCCTGGAATTTTAAGGGATTTCAATAAGTTTCCAATAATTAGAAAAAAAATATCAGAAAAAAAGTTTATTTAAATCAAACAATCGTATTATTAATAAAAGATCCAAAAAAATATCTTTGAATTACACAAAATTTTTTTGAATTAAAAAAAACTTGTTTGATTCAAAAAATGTTATTTAATTCAAAGGTATTTCTTCTTTGACCGTTTGTTTGATTTAAAAAAATTCTTTTAATGATGTGCTTGGTTTTCTGAAGTATCCTACTCCCTGCTTCCGAAATTTTCAAGAAAATCAAATTTTCGTTTTGATTTTAATCGTTCTATCGATTAGGGGTACCTGTAGAGGGCAGATTACACATCTTCATTCTCAAGGTTAATAATTTTTTCACGATTGAAATTTGAGCATGGTTTTCGAAGTATTAGAGAGTACAGATAGAACCATACAGGTATAATAAGTATAAAGCACGCCAGCTGCGTAAGTCAGGTAGGCAAGAAAGGTAAACAGGTAGCTAAGCATAAGCTAGGTTCGTCCTAATTCCCGAGGCCTCTCTAAGGTAACACGAGGGCGTGGTTCTCATGCTTATATCTTATAATATTCTCCTACAAATATGAGACATAAAACTCTCTTGCGCCCTTATACCAGTAGGTTCTCTCTTTCACTTCAACTCAGTCATTCCTGTTGTACAATATATCCTCCACAATGCTGTCCACTCAGTACATCAGCCTTTAATCCTCTCTTGTGTCTGTCAACCATCTATATGCATACCTGTAATGAAACAATGTCCAGGGTTCGTAAACCCTGACAAGACATGTATACCCAAGTTCTCTGCGTTGGAAATTCTCTCGCGTCGCAGGAACCAGGAACGCACTATGGTTAGTAATGATAGCTCGCCACGTTTTTCATTTACTGCCTCATTAAATTTTCTATAATTTATTCCGAACCGCTTTCACATTATATGATTTAGATTAATTTCCAGAGGTCACCATCAGAAGATGGTCTCTTCGTTCTTGGAAGGTGGAATTTGAATAGGTTCCGTTATAAGTGATTATAGTGGTTACATGGAAAGAATACCTAATTGAAGCCTAAGGCATGCAACACGACACGCAATGTTGTGATCTGACTTTGAATCGCAAATAACACTTTCAGATATTATAGTTAATAGTGTGAATCAAGTTAGAACCTTTCATACATTTTAAACAACCGTTCAGAGAACTTCAGGTAATCCGGATATAGAAAATACTGCATTACTAATGTGTACGCATTCTAGAAGAAAATAAAAGGGTTTCCCGCTTGGGGTAAGAAAGTAAGCAACGTGGAAGTGCATTGCAATAATGATACTGAGCACAAGTCATAAATGATGCGTTCTAAAGCTGAACTGAAAGCTAACTTCCTTATTGGTTTCTATTTTCTTGCCCCCCGGAGCTGAGCTACACCCGGAGGAATTAGAGTCATCGAGGAAGAAAATATCGTTCATACAGATATTTTGCAATCAGACCTCTTTTATTTTTTGTAGACCTGGCTCTTTTATTTCTTGTAGACCTCTTGTATTTTTTGTATGACCTCTTTTCGAGCCCATGGTGTCTACTACCGGGAAAAACCGAGAATACGCCTGGAATTTTTTTTAATTCTTGGAATTTTTTTCAAAAACCTACTTTTATAAACTATTTTTGTTTTCTGGCATAGCAAATAATCTCTACCAAAGAAATAAGTTAATACACTTCAGTTATTGTTTCATATTTTATAATTTGATTGAGTAACTTAGTTGCTTAAAATGAAGTCTGATTAGTAGTTGAATAAATACTTGCGGTATTACAGATATAAGTTTTATAATTTATTTAACAAATTTTAGAAACTATCCAAAGATTTCGATGGATTAGAAATAATTTCCAGGTATTCTCTGAGATTCTTTAGGTTTTTAATGATTTCAAGACATTTTCAATAATTATGAAGGATTTTAAGAGATTTTTAAGGAAGATTAGGGAATTCAAAGAATTTGTAAGGAATTCTGAGGAATTTTAAAGGAGTTTAAACAACTTGTAAACATTTTAAGAAATTTTCATTATTTTAAAGTGATTTTAAAGAATTTAAATGTTCCTCAGGGAATTTTAAACGATTTCACAAAATTTTTATGATTTATAAAAGATTCTATAGAAATTTTAAGGGAAAAGTTTTCAAAAATTGTGAAAGAGTTTTACGTATTTTAAGGGATTTTAAAGTTTTTCGTGAAATTTGTAAAAAAAAAATGTTTGTAAAAATTGCATGTAATTTTGGCATTTTAAAAATTATTTTAAGGAATTTTAATAGGTCTCATAAAATTTTAAAATTTCAAGTCATTTACATTCTCATCAGAGAATGTATTATTGATTTTTAAAAGATTTTGTGAGATCTTTTCTTTCAAGAGTTTTTTTTGAGAGATTTTAATTGCACATTAGGGAATTTTACAGAATGTCACTAGATTTTTATGATTTGTAAAAGATTTTGTATAATAATTGTAAAGGATTTTATAGAATTTTCAATATTCTACTGGAATTCAAAAGGTTGCAGCAAATTTTAAGGGATTTCAATAGGTTTTCAATAATTAAAAAAAATTGTTGTTCATTTTAAAATTCCTCGTGGAATTTAAGAATATTTCACGAAATTCTGAAAATGTTTTATGAAATTTTGAAGGATGACAGGAAATTTTAAGAGGTTTTTAGGAATTTTAAGATATTTCTAGGAATTTCAAGAAATTTCAATGAATTTTAAGAAATTTTAATGAATTTTAAGAAATCTTTTCAAAAGTTGTAAATGCGAGAGATTTTTACAAATTTTTTAAATGTTGTGATGTGATTTTACATTTCAAAAGATTTAAACTGATATTTTACGAAATTTTTGAAAAATTCCAATAGTATTATTATAACAAATTTATACGTACACGGAAAAAATGGATATTAAAAAGTAATATCTAGCTATTTAACTATGGGACGACTATCTAGATAATTAGATATTAAATTTGAATATCTGGATATTATTTTTTAATATTCATTTATCTCCGTGTATTTTTAATATTTTTCTGTCAGGGAAATTTGTCTAAAAGTCAGGGAAAAGTCAGGGAATTTAAAAAATTGAATCTTGTGGCCACCCTGCCTTAGTTTATTCTGAAAAAGAGTAAAAGTGTTATATAAATAAATAATAATAATAACCCAGTGGGTAAAAAGATATTGTCATTCTGAAGACGTCCTAAAAACATCCTTAGGACGTCTATGACAGTCCAATGATGTCCTAAAGACATCGGTTGAGTCAGTAGACACCCTGGAGCCTCTTTTCCTGTATTTCTCTCTATTCACCTTTGACTTATCCAAGGTCGAGATATTTTTGAAGTGTTGAATCGCCTAACTTGAAAAAAAGTCTAGACGATATTTTATTTGATGTAGCATTGGTATTAACGTTGGTGGACGAGTCTTCTGAAAGAGGAACGCAGCGGGCCAGGGTCAGGACGTTTCTTCGCGTTAGGAATAATTAATAAGAGACTGAATTTCTGAATTTTTATTATTTCTCTCAAGAATTCCAGGGAGCGCGAGTCAAGAACCGGTTTCGTAGCACTCCGGATAAAGGAACATTGATTTTATCCTCGCAACCCAGGACACGATGTATCTGGTATACGACGCAGGATATACGGGTCGCTGTACGCAAATGTGCACGTATTTTGAATTACGGGGAGGATCAAGACCTCTGGTACAAAAGATCGTAAAAAACACGGCAGGACGTCACTTTCGTGGGTCTGGTGCTTTAAGAGTGTCCCGTGAATTGCAAGAATCCGTGAATTGCCATCTCGGAACAATATTGTAATTATTGTAGATATTTGTTTGAAAAAATATAAAGCCTTAAAAAATTTGGTAATATAGAAGTATAGAAGATGGAATGATGAAAAATGGACAATTCCAGATGTTTATTTAGTTGCCTTTTGGAACGAGGCGAAAAGAGTGGGAATGGGGAAGAAATAAGAGAATTCAACTGGTCAAACTTGTTCGGTCCCTTTAATTTTTAAATGATAGTGACGATATTCACTTCTGCATGATGTCAACTTGTCAGTCACGCACGCATTCAACCTCTTTCATCAGAGCTTCTCAACTACCAATTACCATTGAATATCTCTCATCTTGATGAAAAAAGAATGAAAACTTTCTTCAAAGTCGTTATTGTATTCCATCCAACACTTGCGACATTTATTGTATAGAAATTTGCGGAAGCTAAATGCTAGTTTATGAAGTTCTCGGAGGGTAATTATCAATGTGCAAAGTATATGTGGGATAATTGCAAGGATTATATACAAGCTTTCAGGACATTTCAAGAAATTACCTGGTAATTTCCTGAATGTAGGTAATAACTCTAGGTTTATGGGATCCATAGATTTTCTTTTGATGGCAGGTACTACAATCTCTGGCTGTATCTAATTTTATGAGTCCTATATACAGAGGACAAGAATTTCAAGTATACGTGGATTTACGTGCATCTTTGAATGCGTCTCATCAATTTTCTGCTAACTAGAGTTGTTGTATTATGTTCTTCTTTATCTCGAGAGTATTACTTAAATTATAAACTGATGAAGAGAATTATTTTGTCTTCTTATCGGAGTTTGGCATCTACACTGGATTAAAATTCCAATGATGATCATGCATGCAGGATGACAACTTGACCGGGAATTTTATTTTAAAACTGGGGGGTTTACTTCTAATCGCAGTCAAATTTAAGTTTTCATTCTTTTATTAATTAAACGTATATTTAATTATTTGCATTTATTGGATTAAGAAATACAAAAAAAAATTTCTACAGTTCCCAAAATCCATTTGTATACAAAATATATCCAAATATATATCCAAAATATAATATATATAAAATATATAAAAATATATATAGAATATATCCAATATATCCAAAATTGCCTATGGGATTTTAATAGACTTCATAGAATTTGTAAAGAAATTTTTAAAATACTTCAATGGACTGCAAAATATTTTTATTTTTAAGTGATTCATTGTAATTTTAAGGAATTTTGCAAGCGACCAAAAGATATTAAAGAATTTAACAAAATTTCAAGGGATATTAAAAGATTATTTTGATTGATTTTAAGGATTTAAAAAAATTTTTAAAAGTTATAAAAAGATTTTTTCAGAGATTTCACATAATTTCGAAACGTTTTAACCGATTATAACGAATTTGAAGGGATTTGGACAGATTTCAAGAGATTTTCATGAACTCCAAAGAATTTTGTAATATTTTTAACGATTTGAGATATTTACAAAAGATTTTAAACCATTTGAAGAATTTCAAGTTTTTAAGTCTTTTGAAAATCATTAAACTATCTTGAATTCTTTAGAAATCAATTGAAATTTCTCACAGCTACTTCACACCATGAGAAATACTTTAAAATCCTTAAAGTTCCTTAAAATCTAATGAAATCCCTTAAGATGTCTTGAAATCTTGTGAAATCTCTAGAAATCTCTGAAACATCTTTTTAATAACTTTTTTAAACACTTTTTAAAATTCCCTAGGGAATTTTTTTAGCTAAAATCACTTATAATGTCTTAAAATATTTTGAAAATTCGTAAAATCTCTTGAATTCTTTAGAAATCCATTGCAATTCCTTAAATCACTTGACATCACTTAAAATCTGATGAAATCTTTTAATATGTACCCTAAAATCCCATGAAATCTATAGAAATCTCTAGAAAATCCTTTTCACAAACTCTCGAAAATCTTTAAACTCTTTGGAACATTTTAAAAAATCATTTGATGTTTCTTAAAATCAATAAAATACTTCAAATTCTTTAAAATCATTAAAATAGAGATACGAGTCCATATATCTTCACAATTAAGCATTAGAACAATTATGAAACATAAAAATGTTGATTTATCATCACAGAGAGAACAATTTATTCAAAATCAAAAAAGATCCTTTCTATCCGACTCTCCCCTCAATAAATAAAAATAAAATGGTTTTGGGAACTTTTTTTGATATTATTAATCCAATAAAAAATAAAAAATAAAAAAAAACATAAAATTTCAACAGACTATACATCAAAATCAGAAACTTCAATAATTATATTACATAGTCTTTATAAGAATGAAAGTCCTGTATTAAAATAAATATGTTCCCTTCGCGATTGGACTGAATTTTCAGACGTTTTTTCTGACGAATGCAAAATCAATTAGAATTTTTAATCTTTGAATTATAAAAACTTATAATTCCTTGCCTATTTTAGGAACGTCAATAAGTTTCATAAAATTCCTTTAACTTTCGTAAAATCTTTTTAAATTATCTCATTAAGTTCCTGAAAATCCAATGAAATTTCGTTAAATTCCCTAAATCTCTGAAAAATCCTTAAAGTTACTTAATGCCCATAAAATATCGTAAAATCCCTTAAAATTACTTAAAGTTTTAAAAAATATCGTCAAATTCTTCAAAATTATTGAACATTCCATGAAATCTTTTTAAATCACTTAAAATATCTGAAAATCCAATGACATCTCGTAAAATTCCTTGAAATCCTTTAAAAGTTCATCACATTATATACTTATAATAAAATTCCAGAAAATATCATTGAATCCTTTAAAATTACTTAAATCCTATGAAACCTAGTTAAATACTTTTAAATTCCGGTGAAATATCTCTAAATCGTTTAAAATTTTTTTACATTCAATAAAATCTCAGTAAATGGTAAAATCCCTCAAAATTTCTAAAAATCGCAATAAATTTCATACAACAAAAATAATCTGAAGATTGTTTTCAAATTCGACAAATTGAAAACAAAAAATCGTCCGAAGAAACGTCTGAAAATTCAGTCCAATGATTTTAAGTAACTTTAAAAGATTTTGACATGTTTTATTGTACAGTAAGTAATTTTAAGGGCTTTTAAGAGCTTTTAAGGGAATTCACGAGATTTCAAGATATTTGAAGAGATTGTAATGAACTCTTGAAAATCCCTGAACTCCCTTGAATTCTTTTGAAATCTTGTGGAATCTATAAAATATCTGTAATATTCTCTTAATAATTCTTCAAACTCTTTTAGAAATACCATAAAATCTTGTCAAAACTCTTAAATATCCGTAAACTGTTTTGAACTTTTTTAAAAAATCCTTCGAAGTTGCTTAAAATCTCTTGAAATCTCTTAAAATTCTCTAAACTTTCTTAAAATCAAATGAAATTCCTTGAAATCACTTAAAATCTCTTAAAATCTCTTAAGATCCCGGGCAGTTCTGGGTAAATTTCTGCTAGTAAATAAATAAAAATAAAAAATGTTTTTTGTAACTCTTATTGCTATTCCGAATCTAATAAAATTAGAAATATAAAACATAAAAGAATAAAACAAAATAAAAACTTCGTCAGACCAAACGTCTGAAACTTCAATCCAATCCCTTCGCGATGAATCTAAATACATTACAGAAAAAATTGAAAAACTAAACCGGGAAAACCGGGAAATGACTCTAAATTCCAAATCCGCCAAATCGCCTGATCATATTATTATAACAAATTTCATATTATCCATTAACTTGAAAAAAGTTGTCTCTTCCATAACACAATGTTAAATTTGAATGAAAGAAAATAAGAAGTCCAGCTAGATATATTCTGTAACAATAAATCAGTCCCACATGCAAAAAAATGGCCTTGATGTAAAATGTTGCTCTGAAGCCCCTTCCGTTTCCCAGTCTTCGCACAGGTGTTGCGAGTCCCGCAACACCTACAAGGGCACCTGCTTGTGTGGGTGTTTTCGTGTTCATTGCTATTATATCCGACCACCATTACACTTCCATCGCAGGGACTAACGAGGTTCGCGTAATTGGAGGCAGTCGCATTGCGGTGGATTCGAAGCCGAGAGACAAGAAGAGGGCCAGGAGGATCGGCAGAAGTGGCTATCGGCTAGGGGCTAGGTATGTGAGAAGAGTTAAGGTGTGTCTTCCACCTTAGCCCACCTCGACAAACGAGTGTGAGTCTCTACTGATGATGGTGTGTGCATCGATGCGCTAGCACCGGTATAAAACCTATAGCCATACGTAGAGATTGTAGATCGTAGAAACGTGGAACATACCAGGGACCTTAGGAGACCGTGCATTTCCCCAAGGGGTGATACGACAGCCGGAAGGGGAATGGGGCACTCCAAGATGGCTGACTATCTCTAACTGCATATTACACGAGCCCAGCCCAAGATTCCTTTAGAAGGTTACCTCAATCTACCACTTTCCTTTCATTGCCTGCGAAGTATTGCTTCGATCTTGTCAATGAGCCTCAGACTTGTTAAGAATCAATAGAATCATCAAGGCCAGGAAGTGGATCTTTTTTCCTATTTGCTCTACTTCTGCAAAACGAGAGGTTTAGGTTTAGGTAATAGATCGGTTTATTTTATAGAGATCAATTAATTCATTCAGAGTAGCTGAAAGGCATATGGTAATCACCATACGAGCCAATCTAGTTTCGCCAATTTTACGCTCGCAATAAGAAATACTTTTTGCTGAAGGAAGGCAGTCTACCTCCGCGCGGTTTAAACAGACGTAGATTACTAGATTAGCTTCAGTGAGAAATATTTATTGCTGGGAATGTAAAGTTGGCGAAGCCAAAGCTCGGTAAGTAACAATTTTTGTTCTTAAAATTAAGGACGAGTGATGTCATTCGTATTTTAGCAACTCATTGATTCTGGTTAGTCATATATCCGAACATATACATATATCCTTCTCAGAATTAGTCTTATCTTGGAGGATGAGTTAGTTTTTGTGCTCAGGGGCCATAATTTTGAGGTATACAAAGCATTTCCTGCAGGATTACAAGATAAGATATACAGCATGCAGACAACCGTGACATCATTCCCATTTTATCTGGAGATTTATCTTTGTCAGTTTGTCCTATAGAAAACATATTGCGAATAGAATACTGCACTACAAAAATGCATTTAAATTACGTTTACATGTAACCATTAATTAGGATAGTCTTTTCGAAAAGCACCTGCATTTTGCAACTTGAGTAATTTAGTCTGAATAGGAATGCTTTCGTTGAAAAAATTCTTCCCTATAAGATTAATCACTCGGCTAGAGATTTAAACGAGGTAGCGGTGAGTTGAATTTGCTGCCATCTGCCTGGGATGGTAAGATAAGGATCGGCGTACAAAGTGAGGCAAGCATTGGTGACGTCATTCACATCTCATTTTACGAAACATCCCCTGCTCTTCAGACGTTCCTGTCGGCATTTCTTTTCCACCTAAACCGATTTGTTCAACTTTTCCTTCACAGTCTCAAGATTAACAAATTGTGGACAGAATAAGGCACCTAACTAAACATCCAGGAATTATCCATTGGGAGTACATATGCAAACATCCATTAGATCCTACAAATAGAAATCTAATGGGATTTGTGTGTCTAAGAATATCTCTAGGAACAATAAGCTTAGAACAATAGCTCGACCTCCAAAACGGAAGCTCTTCTCTCCTCTCTTGTTTTCTTCCCTCCGCATTTCTAAGAACAGGCAGTAATTTCTTCCAGTCAAAAGTTCTTCCAGTCCTCTTAGCACTGTCATGATTGCCCCCAGGACTCCTGCATGTCACTCTGCAATAAGATGGATGTGAATAAAGTTTCGAACGTTCAAATGAACGAAATATTTTTTTCAAATTATATTTTATCCAAAAATAGTGTGCCAACTAAAAATAACAATCAGGATTACAACTTTTTATTGTTTCAAATACAATCAATACAAAAATTCGTTCATTTGAACGTTCAGAACTTTTCAATCATCAAGATGGCTGTTTTCTCAGGAGACTTTAAGAGTTTTTGTATCAACCCCTTCGCCCTAAAACCATCTCTCGAAGTGTGTACAGTTTATACAGTTTATACAGTTTATACTGTGTAGCACACATTGAGGCCCAAAGGAGACCTCGAAGCCGACCTCTACCTATAGTC
This sequence comes from Synergus japonicus, assembly GCA_900474275.1. Lineage (NCBI taxonomy): Eukaryota > Metazoa > Arthropoda > Insecta > Hymenoptera > Cynipidae > Synergus > Synergus japonicus. The sequence continues at coordinate 26,455 of UCOH01004509.1, read as the reverse complement.
CCGCCAACTAGTGAACCGAGCAGGCAAACCGGTGTCGGCACTCTTGGGCCGAACTCCTCCTCTCGGTTCTCGTATCAAAGCACCACCACCACAACCGGCAACGGCAGCTCGGCAGCAACCACCACAACCGGCATCGCCAAGTCAGTACCACCACTACCACCGTCATCGTCGTGTCGTCTCCTTTCCCTCGGCGCGTCCTTCTTTAACCGATCCGGCTTACAATCAGAACCTACCATCTCCACAGCCAGAACTCATCAGATCTCCTCAAACAGGTGGAAAATAATCCATCAGCCCGAGAAAGGTGACAATCAATCGCGAAAGGACGTCGAAAATTATCAATCTGCACCCCTGCTCTTGAAAATCCTCGATCTTTCGACAACCTGGTCCAGGAATGCTGCAAAAGAAGACCGGTTTCTCGGTGCGGAAAGATTTTAATCGCGTGGGTGGATGAGATGTAGCGTGGCCTTCTGACAGTGCCGTCAACCCGGTGTCTTGGAATCATTTCGGTACTGTGTTATCCTGGTAGCATTATTTTGGTAATTTGGTGTCGTGCAACCATTTTGGTTCTGCGGGACCAGTGGAATCGTTTTCAAACTTAAGGATCAGTTTGTTCATCTATATCATCAAATATTGTCTCTTCAGTAATTCCAGTGTTTCATCAATTGTTGAATACATGTCCTGACTTGCAGTCAGGTGTCTTAGAATCAGGACAGGCAGGACTTGCAGTGGTCATGAGAGGATGTTCTTCCACACAGCCAGTTTGAAGTGGAGGTCCAAGGGTCTCTTCTCCAATTGTGCGCGGTTTGGTGGGCCGGGCTGAGCCGGTGGTTTGATTGCCTGCAGCTCTCCGATTTGAATTTTTCGGATCTTTTGCTGATTTCGTGAAGAGTGTTCTCGCCCTCGAGGGATTTCGACAGATTTGCTTTCGAGGCTCGGCAAAAGCGAGCGGACGACAAGCCGGTCGACCAAGGAGAACGAGAGTGGTGGCTGCGCCATGCAGCAGCGTCAGTAGACGCGAGAGGGAAGGCAAAGCAAAGAGGGGAAAAAAGAGTTTGGCAGCAAAGCCACGGACGAAAAGGAAAACAGGTGAAGCGAGGTGAGCCACCGGGTGTACACCAGGTATATACACCACGTAGTATCGCGAGTGCGCGGATCAAATCTCGTACGCCGCCTTACGCTACCAACCACGTGCTTCCTCTCGAGTAGTACTCCGAAGTCTTCAAAACCTTACCTGGAAACATCCCGACTGATATCCTACTATAAAAAGAACATTTATAAAAAGAATATTTATAAAAGGAACATGTAATATAAAATACTGAGACATGATCTAAACAAGAAATGCTGATTGAAGAATATTTATGGAAGTTTAGCTAATCAATTATACTATGCAGCATTGCGTTACAGTGTTTGCTCGAGTGTTTGCCTTCAATGGAAACCATAAATACTTGTGTGAATTTCGAAACAGCAATTTGATGCTTCAAGATGCATAGTTGATGGAACAATAACGAGTAGGTGGTGACTTTGCAATCTCTTGGCATTTACGTGGTGTTTTCAGAGACTGAAGAAGTCGGTGCACATGATGCGCGTCGAAATTGTGGCTAGTTGTGTGTGAAGTTAGTGAAGCGATTTTTATCCCAAGTGGAGATTGAGTAGTTTGTTTTTGTGGCATTCGAAGATGGATAGAAACGATAATGGCATTGGAGGAGGTGGTAGTGTTGGTGGTGGAGTTGGAGGAGGGGGAGGAGGCGGAGGAGGAGGAGGAAATACTGGAGGTGGTGGAATTGGAGGGGTAGGTGGTGGAGTAGGAGGGGGAGGAATTGGTGGCATCGGAGGAAATTCTGGATCATCCCTCAACTCGTCTTCCACACATGGACCTCTTTTCAATAGCAACAGTGGAGTCGACAGTCAGGTATATACTGTTGTGTGTGTATATAGGATTAGACCTCTAGAAGCTATGGTTCCAACATACACTTGTTCGCCACGTGGGTCTTAAAGGGCTTGAAAAGAGGAGGGTCATTTGGATTTGGGGACGGAGAAAAATGGGTGTTCAACATTAGGGGAGCGATCTAAGATATTCATGGAAGCTAACTGAATATCAATATCTTAGAATCTTAGATGACTGTCCCTATGTCGAGTGGTTATTACTTATTATAGTAGTACTTATTTGCAGTCTTTTTTTCGCTTTATATAAGACTTTTCTCTGAGTGCAAGATAATAATGATGATTTACTCGGTGAAACAAGTTTCTTCAATTCCGCTGCCTCGTACTGTTAAAATTAATATATATTCAGGATAATAAGCTAATCCCACTCTATCAATCCGCGAAACGTGTTGCATTCAATCAGAAAGCTCTTTTTCGCGAAATAAAGTAGGAAATACGTCTCGCAAAGAAAATTACCACAATTCTCCACAATCTATTTCGCACTCTCCTTAGTTTTCAATCGACTCCAGTAAAAATTGACGAGATACGAAGTATGCGAACACTATCTTGTTCCCAACGGTATTGGATATGGTCCCTCCTACTTTCGACGCAGCGAAACTTGCTTCGCCAGTCCATACAGAAGAATAATCATAAACCCATACATTTAAACGGTACAGCTCTCAGAGCTGATGAAACGTGATTTTGGACGAGTCTCTCGGTTAAATTCAAACATGCCACATTGGCAGAAATGAATCCTATTTCTAGGCAAGAGTCGTTCGTTCACATGCTGATGTTGAAAACGTTATTGGAGAGGTAGACTAGATAAGAGAAGCAATTCTACACCCCTGGCCTCGATAAGGCCTCGTTCCTAACTGCATTCCGCAGTCGGGACATTACTGCGAAGAAAGTCGATGGCACAGCCTAAGGCAGCTTTCAATGCAGTCGATTTTCCTTGCGGTAGTCCAAGGTACTCGTAGACTAAGAAAGAGAGATTCGTTTTGTTGCTTTAAACGTACATGTACATACATTGTACATATGTACACGTGCATGCAGAGAATGGTTCGTGGACTGCATTATAGCTTGACACCAGGATGCAGTCATGCAGCTAGAGTGCCAGTGGTTTGACTCACCCCGACATTCTTTCTTTCTTTCATCTTTCCCGTCCTGATATTACCGATTTGGTAACTCGTGCGTTGAATCCAAAGATATTTGACAATTATGTGAACGAGATGTAGGCAAAGTACTAGGTGATGATCAGAAGTTTGGAAGCTTTCGCGTATTTGATATAACATTGCAGTTATTTTGATTTATGATGTACTTGATGTAGAAGTACTTTTAAAACTAGTGAGAGGTATGCAAAAGTTGCCAAAGGACACGTGAAAGACATTTAAATATGAAACTAGGTCGTGTTGGGGGAATTTGAAATGACTCAATCATTGCTATTTACTTAATCACTGATACAGTTAGAGTTAGGCACAAATATTCTTGGCTTGATATAATATGTGTATATATGATAAAGAGAAAGTTGTGTGAATATATTGGGCGAAGTTCAGCCTTCTATTTAATTATGATTAACTTAAAAATTGATGAAACGCTCGTTAAGAAAGAATCATCTTCTTAAACGTCCAGTTTGTTTTAGTAAACAAATTTAAATATTGTGCAACCACAGGAGAAACAAAGTGATATTTTAACATTGAAAGTGTAATGTAGCTATTGAGATATGACAAGTTAAGCAACAGTTTCATGACACCTCTAGAAAACTACACGTCACATATATTACACTTTATAATATATGTAATGTATTTATATTATTTTTAATAATTTTTCATGTTCATAATTTGTTATATTATCTAAATAATGCGGAACCGATTACAGGTTTAAGTTTATGTTGCAATCTTCCCTTGAAAATTATGGTGGCAAATAGACATGAAAGTGCTAAACATAATCTTCAGTATTATGAATACATGAATTCTGACGATAATTTAAAAAAAAACATCTCGAAACATGTTAGTTAATTAATAATATACCAAAAAGTAGAATATTTTGAGTAACATGTTTTGAAACGATTTCATAACTGTAGACTAAATATAGCTATTCCCGTCGTTGAATATACTTATTTCAGGCTAATTGCTGACTGAAAAAATTAACAACTGAAATAATGATTGACATGCTCTTCTTGCTTAAGCATATAAAATATATTATTATTCTTTCTCCTCTGATAACCGGTACTTTAGAGGTGAATTTAAACGCTAACTTTTGCTTTGGAAATTTGTAAAGATTATATCTAAACCGTTGTAATTTCCATTTGCAAAAACTTTCCCTCTATGTTCTTATAGCTACAATTACTGTAAGAAGAGGAAAATATAGCATTTACTCTTTTTGAAGCATTTTCTGCAAAAGCACACGTCTGCACCTATTGTGGGATACTTTAAAAGTCAAGATGGCTTGCACAACCTTTCCTGTTCGTTACCTGCGTCGTGTTGAGGAATTTCCTCGAAGATTCCTTTGCAAAGGAATTCGGTACTCCGTTCTCTTCATATGGGTGTGTTCTATGTAAATACAGTCTTTAATTAACTCTGCAAGACAGGAAACGCGCCATTGTCTTCCTCAGAAGACAATAACTCGTTGACATCAATTGGCATTTCATTCGATTGCAATTAGCTAAAACTCACTGAAAGTATCCTTAAAAGTTAAAAATATCGAACAATTTGCCATAGTCATTGCTTTTTATCATTTCAAATCCCAAACATATCTGCTTGCAGATTATTTATATAAAATAGATATCGTCACTCACTTTAAACCTTATACATAATATATAAATACGCTCATGAATTTTCAATAACATGTACTTCAACTTTGGCTAACGTGACATGAATTTTGATGATATTTTCCAGAAACCGAACATGAATATTGAAAAGTTTCTTTCTACAACCACAATGATAAAATGATATTCCTAATAAGCAGTTCGATTTAGATATAAAACCTTTTTATTTGGGCAAATTATTATAAAAGACTCATAATTATAGAATCTACAATTTGAATAATTATATGTCATTACCACAAGTTTTACTCTATATTGATCCAACCCATTTGTTTTGAATCAGGATAAGTTCAAGTTGATTCGAAGAAGTTCAATTATCATTCAATTGATGCTGAGGACTGTAATTGTGAAATTGAAATTGTAATCATATGTCACACATGGGATAGCTTTGGGTGCAGCGAAACGTTCAAAATACAATATACAATTGCTTTTCTATGCATATTATGAAGTCTTTGAGGCGTATAGAGTTGAAAACTTGAAACGACTGGTAATGACCTTGAGGACCTTGAGGGGGCACGATCGTTAAGTTCGTCTTCGGCCCTAATCGTCCTCAAGAGCATTCACCGGATGACTCATTCCCGGTCGACCGAATTCTCGTCCACCATTGGTCACGAGTTATTTGTCTACCTGCTTCTTCTTTCCCAGACGAATTTTAAATTTATCTGTGAAACAAACACTTTTTTCTATTGTTTTTGCTTCCTCATAATCGAAGCTTTGTGGTGGTGACAAAATCCAGTTTCTCAAAAATATGTCTTTTTGTATAAGAAGCAAAATGCTCATCTCGTTAAATGTGCAAAAAATTAATTGATAACTTCACTTTAGGGTTTTTTAATAAATGCCGTATTATTTTTCACTCAATTATTATTGAGTACTTCTTGTTGCTCTTTTCGTGAGTTATAGAATTGTTTATACTGACAGAAACTTCCGTATATAACTTTCTGGACAACAACGGGTGATAAATGCCCAGTCAGGTAGTTTTGTTGCAGAGATTCGCTGTCAGCAGATTTCTCTTTCGCATTGCATACTACTTATTACTTAACGTGTATTTGATGCAATTTTCACGTAATTTCTGAATCGAATGATAAATTTCATGCCGAAAAAGTTATTTCTCGGAAAAATTTATCGGAAATATGTGCGATCTGTAATAAGCTTTACTTATATGTCAGTAATGGAATTTTAATTAAGTTTAGAGAAAAACATGAAATGTGGAAATTGACTTATCAATTGCAAAAAAATGTGTTTATGTGAGACATTATTTAAACTGCAAAAGAAGCCTTTCCTGAGTGAATATTGCAAATTTGTTTTTGCTATTAAATAGACCATAAACATTAGGAAAACGGAAACCATGAAATTGCATCAAACGATCAAGCGGAAATATTTGCCGACACTAAGCTATGAGAGAAAGGATATAAGGTTTTATTCCTTTCACGAGATTTATAACAAGATGTATAAATAAATAACAGGGATGGTATTCGCAAACACACTCACAATCTTACGAAAACCGGAAGATTTAACGAGCATGTTCTTAATGTTCTTTTTTATTTTTGTGTTCTTTGCAATATTTAGGGACAATTTTGCATAGTGGATTTTCTTTTATTACAAGTATGGCTTGAAATGTTATATTGAATATGTATGTATGTATGTATATATAGTTATATATTTATATTGTGGACAAGCAACTAGGATTGTTTTAAGGAGAACAAATCCACGTATTCGAGCTCAGAAACAGACATTGTCCCTTTCATTTTTCAACGAATGGAGAACAATGCAACGTTCTCTTTTGCTCGATTCGTTGCTCCTGTCTCGATATATTGCGTTTGAGTTGCATTACTATATTACATATATTATAAATGTTCGTTATTGTTAAACACAACAAGACGATACCAAAAGTAAATTGACAATGACTGAAAAGTTCTGAACTTTTCTGATTTTCAAATGAATACATTTTTGTATGGATTGTGTTTTAAAAGTAGAAACAACTTTAAAATATTGATACATTTACATCGAAAATTAAATAGAATTTAAAAGTGTATAAAATAGAATTTGGAAAATATATTTCGTTCATTTGAACGTTTAAAACTTTTGTTACATAATTGACAAAAATATTTTAAAATAATAAGAATAATTTTTAACGCAGTTATTAAGTATATAAAATATTATTTTACACATATGAATTATTTTATGAATAATTTGAAATAATAACCAATTAAAATAATTTAAAAATGACAAGAATTGCAACACAGTTTTAGAAATTTCCCTCGACTCTCAGAGTAGTTCAAACTCAAAGAAAATTTCGATAAATAATGTTTCCTGTATAAATAAGTCATAGTTTCTAATTTATTAGTCTTTTAGATATCAAGAGAATTTTAAAATGATGCAATTAAATCTTAAACTGTTAATAATTTCAATAAAATATGATAGTTATATTTAAACTGTAGGTAATATGGAAATGAAGTTATAATTGCATCTTAAATTTATATTATATATTACAGATGTCAATCGGAACATAAATTGGTAATAATACTCAGTCCTGAAATCATTTTATCCTAATAGAATTTTTTTACTTCCATTATTGATAGTTTGTGTTAAATAGCATTACAGATTTGCAATTAACATTTATAATTCAACCCTCTTCTCAAATCAAGTTTTCTTCTATCTCCACCTAACATTTTTTAATGTAGTAATCACAATCGTAATATAATGTTCTGTAAAATCTTTCGGTTTGCGTGCATGCATTCACAAATACATTGATGCAGCCAATGATTTTGTGGAGGAAGAAACCGGTTGCGATGAACAAGCAATTAAAGTTTAACACACGCCCTTAATAACCAGTAGCGTTCAGGGACATTTTATTCATACGAGAATGCTCTCTACGCATGAACCAAATAAAGATCCTCAAACCGCAACTTCCAACTTTAAAACATGAAGTAGAAGTTTATTATTTTTTTCTTTGAAATCCAGTAATGCGCTTAGAAATCCCTTTAAAAGTTCTAAGCGAAGCGTAAACTGGAAAAAGAAGAAGAAAAGAATACGAAATTTAAAATGTGTGGATATTATATATATATGTAATAAAATATCGTGATGAAAATAAAAAAGATAGATGACCGATGATAGAGTGATCCTTTCAAGAAAGTCATATAAATCACTAATAATTGCATCAATTAGGAAAGGATCTTCATAAATGATTATTAAAAAAAAAACTTTATAAAAATTGCATATTTTAAACTACGTTAAACGATTTCTATCTGAATTTTTGAAAAACTAAAGTAATTTATTACAATTATTTATTTATTATAATTTATTATAATTATTTACAGTAACATGAATTTAATGTTGTTTATAAAGGATATGGTAATTATTAACTACCATAAGAGCAAATTTAGTTTTGACAATTTTACGTTCGCAATAATAAATATTTTTTATTATTGCATAAATTTAAAAAGCCCGTTTTTTCTCACATTTTTTATTAAAAAAAAAATAATACCACACGTTTTTTACATCTGTGGAATATTATTTTTTTTTAAAAGAAAAGATTGTGAGAAAAAAAAAAACGTTATCTAAATTCGGTTTAGTGAAAAATATTTAATTATTATTGTAATCGTAAATAAAAAATTAAGAATGAGTGAACTATAGTAAAGACACGAACCATTCACTCTGCTGTTAAAGTAAATTCACTTCAAATGAGAAAGTTCAAATATTTTCCGCTATAATATAGCTTCCCTCTTACCATGAAGAGAGTAGCTCATTCACAGTTGTCTGCTTTACCGATTGATAACAATATTCTGACGGTCGATAATACAGTACGTGTAATGAATATTTTATTCAAAAAAAAGTTACCTGCAATAAATTTGTTAATTATTTTTTTTTTCAATACTTTAGCAATTAATTACTAAATTAAATTTCACTCAGAGGATTGAAACAATTTCGAATCAAAGGATTTAAAATATTTTACGGATTTTAAAGGTATCCAAAATAATTCAGAATTTTTCATTTTTGAAATTAGAAACTTGTAATTCATGGTCTAATTTCAGAAATGTCAATAGGTTTCATTATATTACTTAAAATTACTTGAAATTCTTTAAAATATCGTGAAATGTTTTAAAATCTCATGAAATCTCATTAAATTTCTTGAAATTCCTAAAAATCTAATGAAGTTTTGTAAAATCCCTTGAATCCTATAAAAGTCCTTAGAATTATTCAATACCCCATAAAATATCGTAAAATCCCACAAAATATTGACAAATTCCTTATACAATTATTCAAAATGCTTTTACATTAAATCCCTTAAAATACATAACTGAAATATCTTTTTGTTTAATTTAGTTTTTTAATTCGGTACATTGACACAATTCGCATAATTCCAAAAAAACCAATGTTTAGATATAGCAATGACGTTTTTGATGATGATAAATGATGCTTTCGATTTAGTAGGCTTATTATCATTTAAAATGATAATATATTGATAATATTACAATAATAATATTTTTAGGCTTTCATTTGTCATAAACAATTATTGATCATACATGAAGTGTGTATAACAAATTTTATTGAACAATGGAGAGAGGAAGTTACCATTTATAGTAAAAATTGTAGTAAAGTTCATTCGCAAGCGTCGCGACGGCGGCACGCGTTGGTGTGAAGCACAAGCCTTAACTCCGTAATACTATAATTGAATTAATTACAAAACAGCGTGACTGGAAGTATAAACAAGGTTCTCGGGTCGATGTTGCGCCCAGCCATTTCATCCCGCGAAAGAGACGACAAAGACATTCTTCCGACGTTACTCACTGACAGAGAAAGGTTCAAACACCTACTGTGACATGTTTTTACATGTTCGCACCTGTAATGTTCAAATAAACCTCGCATAACACTTATCGTAATTCAGTTTTCTATTTCCAGAAAATCAAACATTACTTATTTTACAACTTCAATTATAGATTATTTACAGAATATGAACAAAAGTTCCTTTTTCTCAATGTTTTTCTAAAATGATTTCTCGAATACAAAATTAAAAGGCTCTACTTGATGATCTGTATATGATCTATATATGATCTATATATAGATCATCAAGTATATAAATTAAGCTATAGATTCCCTGAAAAATGTTTCAATATAATTTACGAAAATGAGGTATGTAAAACAAAAAAGAGATTTAGAGTATAATCTAAAATGCAAAGCTCCACCTGGAATTGCATTAGTAATATTCGAAGACATGTATAGATAATCTCCGGGTCTATAATTATGCAAATTTGCTATTTTGGTCCATTAAGAGAAACGAATGGATGTTGGAAACTTTTTCATTTCGGTTTAAAATCTTAAAAGTGGAATTCTTTTCAGAGATCGAAACTTGAATAATTCCACTGACGAGTGACGAATAATTGTCAATAACATCAGATACATACATATAAATGTAAATGATCAATGCTCTTGTCCAATAAATATTCTTTGCACCTACTCATGTGCATCTATTTAGTTTTCTGTCCAATTTTTGACTAAAAGCTATAGTATACATATATAATAACGATGAGATGATGATGCATTAACATTATTCATGGATCAATGCATCATTTATTCATAATTCGCGTAGTCAATCATTTCAATCTCTCGATTGCCAGCAGAAGGCCGTTTTGCAAGCAGTTATAACAAAGTCTGCAAGTTAATGTAAGCATTGGCATAAGTCAACATAAGTACCGCACAGCAAAGCCCAGAAACACTGTGCTAGCTGTGCTATGTTATGTATGGCAGCTGTGGCACTTTCAGTTGCTTTCAGTATATTCAGTCGCTTACCAGCTCTCCAGGAGAGCGGTTTACAGGTCGAAACAGGTCGAAATTCTTCAGTCTCAAGAGACTTGGCAGGTGGCAAAGCTTTGATCTTGCCGAAAGTTATAAAGTGCCGGCATACGAAGTACATGCAGTGATCTAGAATCTAGTGCTCGAAATTCTGTTTTTAAACATCTATTCATTCATATTTGTGCAAAATTGAGTGATTAATTTAAAGCTCTATTGTTGATTTCCTCATCCAGGTGTAAAAATAAGTGACATGCATTACACGTGAGATTTCTCAAGTCTTCAGATGTCGTGGGTGTCGTGTGTGTTGCAATAAAGTGCTTTACAGAAATGTAAATAATTTTTCGTGAATAATTATGATATGAATATTATGATATGTTTTTCTCAGGTATGAGTGTTGTCAGCCAGGCGATAAGACTTTGAATTTTACGTTTTTTGCGGCTCTTACATATTGGGAATTTAATAAACATTTGAGAGGAAATTTTTAGTTTCTTTGAGGGTCTTTATTTTATAGAGAAATTTATTATCTATTTGAAATTATTCAGATTCGGTAGATGAAGTCATTAAATGAAAACTACAACTTTACTTAACTGTTTAAATGTTTACATAAACGATAAGGTCTCCATGTTATAAAGCAATTTTCAAAATACATGAGAAATATTTTAGACTTTGCAGAGAAGTATTATTTGAGCTTCTGACGGTTTTTTCTTACTGTTTTCTTCTTAGTGGGGGTCTTGAAAATGGAGAAGAATGTAGCCGCCTCGAGAACTTAGTTGAATGGGATTTTATGATTCTCTCAAATTTCACAGAAAAATGTTTTTTCAATACTCAGTGAAAAATCAGTGAAATTCACAGATTCATTTCACTGATTCCCAGTGAAATTCAACTAATTCTCAGTGACTTTTCTCATGATTCGCAGTTACTGAAAATTCATAACTTCCATTGATTCAGTTTTAAAGAGCATTTATTTTTCTTATTTTATTATTTAATAGATAGATTATGCAATGAAAACTCTACTTTTTAGTATATACACTAAGAAAATGAGTTACTTGGAAAGAAACTAAGATTCTATGAACCCTGTAATTATGTACCAATCAAAAGAGCCATAATTAAGTCCGTCTATGGTTGAGGACACTCTGCCCAAAGTAATAAGTTTCCCAAACAGGTGTTCATTAAAATTAAATTCTCCAAATCTGGATGCGATCGGCTTTTGGTCGTAAACTTAACACTTAATTTTTGACGCAATGGCTCTTCATATATATATATATGTATAACACTGACGCATTTCTCCAATTTAGCTTAATTCGCGGTTAGTTTTCGGTATTTAGGATGATGTCAGGACTCATACAAAGTTACAAATAAGATAAGCATGATACATATCTTTTGGATAAAAGTTTGTGATGACAAAAGTAACGATTAAGTCATGATTCTTCTTAGTTGAACCCAACGAACACAAACCTTTCACTGGGTCAATTTATATGAGGCATTATTAGAGTTATTAAACTCACAATTAATATATGACTCTGTAATTTGAGAGAATTCAGTGATCGTTTATAAGTCTTAAATGTTATAACGGATGTATTTTATTGTTCTTCATATAAGGAGAAATTTATCAGTAATATGAAATTTATTATTAGTATGAAATTTATATAATTAAAGATTAATTAGCATTCGAATTTATTGGTTCACTGCTTTAATCATATATGAAATTTCATTATTTCACTAATGCATCCTTGATTCATAGTCGAGACTATTTCTAGAATTCTCACGAGGATTGAAAGATAAACAATGACGTTATTACAGAAATGGAGATGTAATGATGACATCGTCTGTACTCGTCTGCAAGTATAGTTGTTTTATAATTTATACAATATTCAAGTTTTTATAAGGCTGAATCAACATTTGCAAACAAAACTGAATACTTTTGAATTTTTATATGAAATCTTTTCTTATAATTGTCTTTTATTTTCTTTTCGTATAATTTACTGATAGGTTCCTCTTTCAGAGCTGGAAACAAATGAAAAAATTATGTAAAATTTGATTTTTTATCATTAATTTGCTGAAAACTTCTCTTTGTGAAAGTAATCCCAATTAAGGGAGTTTTTTGTCGATCGAGTCGTTTGAATAGAAAGTCTGTTGCAGCTGTTTATACCCCGAAATTGACTGAGGAAGATAAGACTATCGTATTTCGAAATGAGAGGAAGTACTATGAATATTCTTTTCCATTTTATTATTTCTTTATCAAATTCCCTAATTTTCTCGTCGGTTCTTCCTATCAATTTTAGTTCGTTCAAAGGTTTATCATTTTTCTATCTGAACAGAAAATACTAAAATTCTATATGTATTTATAATTTTACTAGTCATTTTTTAATAGTAAATAATTTTGAATTTGAAAAACGATCGCATCCATGATTTGATTGATAATCTCTGTATATATCTAAATTCTATATTGAAGAATTTTATTTGTTTCTTATGTTCAGTGCTGCGAATTCAAAAAATGTGACGTGATCTTCGATTTCTTCGTAATTTTATCCTTCACGGGTCATGCGAATTGACAATAATGAGTGTGCACAAAAGGACTACCTGGTAAGAATTAATATTGGAAATTTTGACTTATTTTATATTGTTTTGTTTCTCATTTGAATTTAGCCGGAAATCAAAGCAATGAAAACGTTCTTAATTTTCCTAATGAGGAAAAGAAATACATACATTATTTAATAAGTGCTTGCTATGCCAATATAATTCAGGGGTGGTGACTTGACCGGAAGACCGGAAATTTAATTTAAAAAACCGGGAATTTACTTCTGATTCGGGATTTTATTCAGATTTCATAGAATTGAAAGAAATTTTAACGCTTTGAAGGATTGCCAAAAATATTTTAGGTGATTTTAAGAAATTTCAAGGTATTTCAAAAGATTTCGTAAGATTTAAAAAAATTATAAAAGGCTTCATTTATTTATTTATTTATTTATTTATAAAAGATATTTCAGGAGTTTTTAATGAACTCCAAGGGATTTTGAAATATATTTTAAAAGATTTTAAGTCATTTAGAGAAAATTTAAAATATTTTTTAGGAATTCAAGTAATTTAAAAGAATTTTAAATTTTAAGGGTTTCCATTTTAATTTCCTGCACATATTAGAATAAATTTCCTGAAATTTCTTAAAATCACATAAATATCTTGAAATCTATTGAAAATCCTTAAACTCTCTTAAATTTTTTAAACCCATTGAAATTCATTGCAATCATTTTAAACCTAAAATCACTTAAAATCTGATGAAAAATCCTTGAAATTTTATGATAACTCTTTGAACTTCCTTTAAAGTTAAGAAGTTTCTTAAAGTCTCTTGAAATCCCTTAAAATCAAATGAAATTTTCTAAAATCAGTTAAAGTCTATATGAAATTCTTTGAAGTCAATGCCAGTAAATAAATAAAATAGTTTGAGGAATTTTTTTTCAGTATTCTTAATCCAATAAATATAAAAAAAAACATTGTTGTTTTTATTTTGAGGACTTTTAGGCATTTTACGAAATTTCAGTCGATTTTCAGGAATTTTAACTAATAATCAGATTTCATGAGATTTTGAGGAATTTTAATGAATTTCACCAAATTTTGAATAATAAAATATGATACATTATATATTGCTTTTATAAAGGCACATATTAAACAATTTTATGAAACTTATGGAGATTTCTCGAAACCAGATAAAGAATTCCAAGATTTTACATTTCAAGAATTAAAAATTCTCAATTACTTTTTCTACTAGCAAAAGGTGTGCAAAAACAAGAAATTAATCCCGCTCAGAGCGCGCGGATCATAATTGCCAATTATAAAAAAGACGTTCAATTTTTTGCTCTATCAGGATATTTAGAATGAAAGTCATGAATAAAAATAAATCTTTGCGCTTTTTGCTAAATATAAATTTAAATACGTTACTTTTAGTTGACCAAGAAAATTGAATAACTCGACCGGGAAAAAACCGAAAATTTGAAATCATCCCCCAAATTTTCACCTTTTAGTCATCTTCACTAAACTACTAAAAATTTCAGTGACTTTTCACTGATTTCCAGTAGATTTTTCACTGATTAAAATCGTAAAAAAAGAGTCACTGCAAATCAGTGGAATTTCACTAGTAATCAGTTAAATTTCACTGATTCCAGTTTAGAGAGTGGAAAAAAATCTCTTTAAAAATTATTGTGAATCGATTGAAGGTAGTTTGATGAATCACATTAAAGGGAAATGAAGAAGTGATCATTTTGCATTGCAATGCGTGCCTGTCTGGCTGCAAAAGCCTAAGGGCAATGTTCGCACATATATACGTGGTATAGTCGCATCCGTCGCATATATATATCATATATATATATATATATATATATATATGAGAGACCTTTTGTTTAAGAAAGCCGCAGGTGACCAAGCATCAATTTTTATCATGAATCCAATAACGTGATCTGGTATAAATAATAAATTTAGCTCAAAAGATTGCATGTCTATGCACTCATCTTTATACATATATATGTATATGTATAAAGATGAGTGCATAGACATACATATATATATATATATATATATATAAGCTTTTTACATCTTAATTATACAGATATATTATATTCTCGGATATATAACTGTTACCATAATTCTCGTGAGAACCGTTAGTTAAAATCGTTGCCGAAAAGCAACTCCTTTCTCTCCATTCCACAAGAACCTAGATTTTTTTTCATTTCTTTCTCAAACCGGAACAGAATAACACTTTTATGTATGTTAGTATGTATAAGTAGGTTTTCTTGAAGAAAGATATAATCATATTAATTACGAGCTTAAAAACCACATAATTCACATAGTGTGTTCACTCACGAGTTTTACTCGGAGTTTTCTATACAAATGTCCTTGGGTGCGAATAAATTTCATTGAGAAAAACGCACGTTACAAATAGTTTGTTTCCATTAGAGCATTTGTTTATAAACATCTGAAATTTCCCTTTATTCGAACATTTTACCTTTAATATCTCAAAACAGTCGTTCCTCAACTATTAATAAGTAATTTTAAACAATTGAACAATTCACTCTACTGGCCCACTTTTTGCAAAAAGGAATTAATTCATGATGCAGACTATAATATATAAATCCAAGTAATAAAAAGTAAAACAGTAAAAAACGCGTTTTTACTCACCAATTGGACAGTTGCATAAAACGGGATAAAAAGCAATACACATAAATGACGGAGTGTAAAAACTAACTGCATTCTGAAATAAACTGTTCAGAATTGCAAATTGCAAAATCATAGTGAGAGTAATAAAAGATTAAAAATTATCCCGAATCGCCAATTACAGAAGTCATAAAATAACGGATAAAGGGAAACTTGATATTATAGTTTATACTTTTACTAGTCACGAGTCATTGGCACAAAAAGTAAAAAAGAAACGAGATGGAGTCAAGAGAACTCGCGGAAAGCCGTTGAATTTAATTCGAGAACTGGTATATATGTATCGCTCATCGATAAAACACAGGCGCTTTTCCCTTTCGACATCGCGGTCGCTGAACGCGACTTCTGTTAGTCATTCATGTGACGTCCTTTGATTCCTGTTAGACGAGATTGAGGAGGCCAATATAGAAGTAGCGTGTGACCGATCAGACCTGCAAAAGTGCAAAACATTCTTATATGTGTAGGTGCAAGTCGTGTTTCATGTGTATAAATTATAAGTATACTGGAGTCAACACAATTACATTAGACTTTTGGTCTTTCCATGAGAACTGAACCATCAAATAAGTTTTTGAGATATAAGAACATTTTTCAAAAAACTTCTGTGGAATATGTGCCACACCTGAAAAATCCGCCCAATTTGCACCCCATTTGCCCCACATCTGAAAAATCCGTCCATTTTACACCCCATTTGCCCCACATTAGAAAAAATCCGTGCAATTTGCACCCCACTTGCCCCACACCAGAAAAATCAGTTCAATTTGTACCCCATTTGCCCCACACCAGAAAAAATTATAGTATATATAAATTGGGTTGAAGTTTCAGACGATTTTTTTACATTTATTGGAGTAAAAATGTCGAATCAAAGTTCTTAAACTCAAAATTTTTATTTATTTACTAATTATATGGAAATTTACCCGAAATTTCCCGGATTTTTAACAGATTTCGTAGAATTGAAAGAAATTTTAAAGAGATTGACGGATTGCAAAGAAGATTTCAAAGATTTCAAGAGATTTCATAAGATTAAAAAAATTGGTAAAGGATTTCGAGAGATTTATAGTGATTTTAGACTTTTAGAGATTTAAGGGATTTTAAAAAAATTTCAAGGGTTATCGAAAGGTTTTTAAGATATTTACAAAAAATTAGAGATTTAAAAGAGCTTATATCAATTTTAAGGGATTTTATAAGGGTTTTCATTTTAATTTCCTTCACATTCGATAATAAATTTCTTGAAATTTCGTAAAGTCACAAGTCACTTAAAGTGTCTGGAAATCTTTTGAAAATTCTTAAACTCTCTTCAATTCTTATAAAATTCATTTAAGTTCCTTATACTATCACTTGAAATCATTTGAAATCTCTTAAAATTCCCTAAAGTCACTTAAAATTTAATGAAATCCTATGTCTTGAATGAATATTATATTAATATTAATATTTTTTATGACTCTTTCAAACTCTTTTTTAAAATCCCTTGAAATTTTGTGAAAGCTCTTGAAAACTGTCTTGAACTTTTTTTAAAATCCACTGGTTCCTTAAAATCTCTTAAAATCACCTCGACTTTCTTAAATTTAAAGAATTTCAATAGAATTGCTTTAAAATTATTTGAAAATAAAATAAGATTAAATTAAAATGCTTTAATTATTTAGAAATACTTTTAAATTTCACAAAATCCTTTGTAATTTCTGAAAAGCTTTTAAAATCCTTTTAATTCCATAACAAAAGACGTTAAAATTTAAGAACATGTTCAAATCTCTCGAAATTCATTTAAATATAAAATAAACAAATATCAACACCGAATAAATGTTTGCTATTAAATATAAATAAAATGGTTATTTTGCGAACTTCTTTCGATATTCTTAATCTAATAAATGGAAATAGATTATTATTTTCATTATAGAAAAAACATTTTGCACTTTTTTTCTCTATTGTGTGCTCGAAACTTTTTTAGTTAAATCAGTCCATCTTCTTACAATCACTGTTAGAAATTTTTTGAAAATTCTATAACCTTCTAAAAATACAGAATATAATTATTGAAATTTTATTCAATAGATACACTGAGAAAAAAATACTCGGAAATCAATAAATATATTTTTGAATCAATAAATCTCTTCCAAAAGCAGATATTTTATTGATTCAAATAAATTTTTAATTAAACAAGAATTAATCATATCCATACAATAAAATATCTGCTTTTGGAAGAGATTTATTGATTCAAAAGTGTATTTATTGTTTTCCGAGTACTCTTTTCTCAGTGATACTATGAATCGAAATTTTCTAGACTGCGCAACTTTGGACGGTAAATATTAATTAATATGAAGGAATTTTCTGGGTTTATTTAGATGTATCAGTGTTTTTCTAACAAATATAAAGTGCTCGTATATTTTCTGAATTCTGAGGATTGAAGGTAGAATGTTTTAAAAATTTAGGCCATATTCCAAGAAATTACACATATTTAAATTTCCAAAAACATGTATAATTAAAATTTCAATATCGATGATTGCATAAAACTTCACACGAATATAATTGCGATATTTCAAACATAAACTTCCGTATAAAAGTGTAAATTTCAATATCTTCTAAAGTTCCACCTAAATTACATTCTTAATATATAAAAAAAAAAAGAACAAATCCCCTGGAATCGGCCATCAGATACGTAAATGCAATCACGTGCATGTGGTCGCTATGCAGTACATGCTTTCGCCAAGAGAATCAAGAAACCAATCCGGGCTGCCTTGCAACGTCCTTGCAGATTCGTTGCGTCACAGATTCGCCCGCTTCTTTGGCACGCTTCTGCAGGAGAGAGGAAGAGAATGGTACCGTTAATATCGATCAAATTCTCCATGTGTTCTTTGCGAATGTTTCTCGTACGCTTTACATGGAGAAAATATTACATTATATTATATGGTACCCACTCGACAATAAAATTTCTTTTAAAAAAGAAAAACATTCAAAAAGTACAAAAAACAGATCTGTTTTATTATATATAATGCAGAAGTTGTAATCAAGTCTCTCGGTACATTAGCATTGATTAAGTGCTTAGAAATGGAGCAACAGGGTATGCAATTTATTCCCCAGATTTACGATATATAGTAAACGTTAAGCTATGAAATACTGCTTGTGAAAGTTTGATGTACTGGAACCTTATCGGGTTTGATGCTGTTCTGTAATTGACACTCTGCAAATGCTTTATTTCAGTATTGAATATATTAGAGGATAATTGATAATTAACTGGCTTTAATGGAGATTTAGAGCGATTTGTTTTCATTTTAATTATGGGCTGCTATCTAATGTAGATCATTATAACTCTGTGTTTTGCAATAGAGGTTGAGAATATGCATTATGTCCCTGCAACGTCAATTAACATGAAAACATATATCTTATAGTGTATCATTTTTTGGCAATTGCGACTAATTATACTGTAATATAATAATACTACATACATATTACTTATAATATATGTAATATATAATACATATAGTAATTGGTTGTATATAACGATTATTTATTTAATTTTTTACAACTTCAATTCATTAAAAAATCAATGAAATTTTGCTGATTCAAGTTTAAAAGGTATCCAAGATTTTAGGGACATTTCGTTAAATCATTTTTTTTAGAGAGGTATTTCAAGAGGTTTAATTCTAAAAATTTTACTGGATTTTAACCATTTTCAAGTGCCTTGTACGAACTTATAAATATTTTTAGGATTTTAAAAAGATTTCGTAGAATTTTAAGGAACTTTAAGAAATTTTAAATGTTATAATAAAATTTCCAGGAATTTTAAAAGAAGTCAAGAGACTTTAATAATTTTAAGGGATTTTCTAATTTTTAAAAGATTTTAGAGAATTTTCAGGATTTCATGGATTTTCATAAGATTTCTAATAGTTTTAATAGATTTTAAAGGACGTAAAGTGTCTTCAAATGTTATCGTAGAATTTAAAGGACTTCAAAAAGTTTCTGATGGGAATATTAACAGGTTTTCACGAATTTAAAAAGATTTTAAGAGATTTTTATGAGTTTTATAATATTTTATGAGGTTTAAAGGATTGTAATTTTGTCAGGTAATTGTATTGAGGGATTTTAATAGTATTTCTTTACATATATAATTTTTAAAAGAATTTGTAGAATTTTAAAGGATTTCGAAGATTGTCGTAAAATTTTAAGGGATTTTATGATATTAAAAACTTTTGTAGAATTTTTAAAGATTTCATGAAATCTGGTAAGATTTCTAAGAATTTTAAGAGATTCTAAATGTTAAGAAATTTCAAGAGTTCTTTTTATTGAATTTTTAGAGATTTTTGCTAATTTTAACAGTTTTTGTGGATTTTTAAGGGATTTCAAGAGGTTTTTGAGAGTTTTAAGAAATCTTAACAAATTCTGAGAGATTTCAAAGGGAAGTCAAGAGATGTTAATAATTGAAAAAATAGTTTATGGTATTTTAAAGAATTTAGTGAGATTTCTAATAATTTTAAGGGATTTTATGAGATTGATCTAATTATTAAAATATTTTGTAGAATTTTTAAAGATTTCATGAAATCTGATACGATTTCTAAGAATTTTAAGAGATTCTAAATGTTAAGAAGTCTCAAGAATTTTTTTTTATGGAATTTTTAGAGATTTTTACTAATTTTAACTTGGATTTCAAGAGATTTATAATTTTAATGATTTTTGTGGATTTTTAAGGGATTTCAAGAGATTTTTGGGAGTTTTAAGAAACATTAACGAATTTTAAGACATTTCAAAGTGAAGTCGAGAAATTTTAAGAATTAAAAAAATATTATGGAATTTTAAAGAATTTTGTGAAATTGTATTAGATTTCTAATAATTTTAAAGGATTTTCTGATTTTTAAACGATTTTATAGAATTTTAAGGATTTCATGGATTTTCATAAGATTTCTAATAGTTTCAATATATTTTAAATGACGTCTAGGGACTTTAAATTTTATCTTATAATTTACAGAATTTTAAGCAGTTTCTAAGAATTTTAAGAATTTTTCACGAATTTTAAAAGATTTCAAGGGAGTTTTATGAATTTTAGGATATTTTATGTGGTTTAAAGGACTGTAAAGTTTTTCAGGTAATTTTATCGGTTGTTCTCATTTTTAAAAGATTTTATAAAATTTTTAAGGATATTTCATGGAATTTGATAAGATTTCTAAAGATTTTCAGAGATTTTAAATGTTATGAAATACCGAGAGGTTTTTAGGGATTTTTTCTAATTTGAACTTGGATTTCAAGACATTTTATGTCTGTTTTTTATAGACTCGCTAGATGCTCATCTTTAGTCTTAAAACAAGACTAAGAAGGGCTTAAATCTAGCATTAAGTCTAAAAACCGATTTAAACTGTAAAAGCCGACTTAAACTATAAAAATCGACTTAAACTATAACAAAACGTATGAATTTAATTTAAGACACGAAAAAGTGACAGGTGACTTATCAGAACTGCAGTTACGGCTATTTTCATATGGAGGGCAGTTTCTGGTGCACATGTGTGAGTTTTAGTGTCTCATATATCTCCCTTGGAAAACGGTATGTGTGAAGCGGGTCGCGAGAGGTTTTATTACAAGCGAGGGTGTGCATGCATATACGCCTTGAAGAATAATGCAATCCCATCTGCATTTGCGTTACAGGGCGATGCACATAACCGTATAGTTTCATGTAACTCCATGGGAGAAAGAGAGAGAGAGAGAGAGGGAGAGAGAGATCAGGTAGATGCAGGAAGAGGGTCAGCATCCAGTAACAAACTCACCTCGACTCTCCAGTCTCGATATATCAGCTTTATAATGCACAACTAAGAATGCATTTACTCTGGACATTTACTTTTCTTTATGTTCTTGCAAATCTTGTTTCAAATCTTCATTTTCAAACTTAATTTGAATTCATATTCAAACTTTTCAATATTAAGGTTTGAACATGAAGGTTTTAAAAGCCATTTACAGATATTTCCAATTTTGAAAGCATATATGTAATTAATTATATGATATATATCGTATATATGCATGATAATGCATAAGATATTGATGCATTTCAACGGGAAACTGTACTTTATCACCGGCATAATTAGCGAAGAAAGCATAGAAGCATTTCTCCTCCTGCCTTTCTTTATTCTACACAAAAATGACTTTTTTCATGAAAAGAACATGTATTGTTCTCTTTCAGAGAGAAAGATCTTTTAGAGTTCAACGATGCTTGAATTTTCTTAAAGAATTCGTGCTCTTCAGTCACGCTTGCTAGCAGAGAGACCGCGAGTTAACACTTGGAACAGAACAACTTTCCTTGCCCACCGTTTTGACTGTAGAAAATAATATTGTGACTCTTGAAGCCCACGAAGTAAATGAAGATCTGTTGCTCTGCCACACCGGCAGTAAATTATGCAAATGAACGAAACACAGATATTAACAATGCGTCTTTTATCTGCCATGAAAAGATCAAAGGTTGTTATTGGAAACCTGCATTAAGATATTCTTAACATAAAGAACATTTAAATACTTTAAATGTAGAAGAACGAACGCGCGCTTCGCACGAGCAATTATGTTCTCTTTCAATATTTTATAATTTATTATATTATATTTCTCTAATCTCTAATCTCTTAAAATCTATGATAAACTTCGCAAAAATCTCTAAAAATTCCTAGAAACCTTTTGGAATTCCATGACAATTTTATATCCCTTAAAAATAGTACATAGAAATCTTATCAAATTCCATGAAATCCTTTAAAATTTTTACAAACTCATTTAAATATCAGAAAAATCTCTCGAAATGAATTACAATTATTAGAAATCTCATAAAATTCCTTAAAATTTCAGGATAATATTTCAAATTCATTAAAACATCATAAAACTCTGACAAAGCTTTTAAAATTCCATAAAATTTCACAAAATATCTTAAAATCCCATACAATTTTACAAAATCTTTTTTATTATCCTAAAAATCTCTTGAATTTCGTACAAATTACTTAAAAATTGTTAAAAATGCTCATAAAAACCTTAAAAATCATTAATCTCTTGAAATTCATGTTAAAATTAGTGAAAATCTCTAAAAATGTCTAGAAACCTCTTGAAATTCCTTCACATTTAGAATCCCTTAAAATCATTAGAAATTTTATCAAATTCCATGAAAGCATTTAAAATTTCATAAAATGTTTTAAAAATCAGAAAAATCTCTCGAAATACTTTTATGTAAATTATTAGAAATCTCATAAAACTCCATCAAACCAATAAAAATTCCACAACATCTTTTAGAAATCGAAAAATTTCTTGAAAACCCTTAAAATTTGACGAAAACCTTCGAAATCTTTTAAAAATCATAAAAAGCTTTTGAAATTCCTCAATAAAACTCCCTATAAAGTTTTAAATTCCTTATTTAAATCCCAGAAATACATATTTTAAAAGTCATAAAAGTACCTTGAAGTCCGATTAAAATCTGATCAAAGTCGTGAAAAATTCTAAAAATTCCCAAGAACTTCTTGAAATTCTTTAAAATTCTATGATAACATTTAAAATCCCATTATCTCCCATAAAATCTTTAAAAATTCCATAAAATTTCTTTAAAATTCCTAGATTTTCAATGTATTTCAAGTTTAGACTCGTGACAAAATGATTATTAACGAAAGCAAATTCAAAATTTCAAATTAAATTCACGTGTATAATTTACAATTCGGCAAGTATCGATTATCGAAAATCACTATCGATACTTACACGACGAATCAGGAGTGCGGAATAGGCGTTACGATATTTCGACTTCGACTCAATCATCTTTTTAGAATAGATAATGTTTTAGATCTATACAAATTATATACAACTTCCTAATTAGAAGGATTAGCTTCCTATAATTTATAAAAGTAAATATTTTGTAAGCATAAAAGCTGTATTGATCAAATCTTAGTCAGTACCATCAGCACATCAGACCATCAATGGATAGTTAGTCGTATTCAGGAAACATGTGCTTTCCCGTTTCGAAAGTCTACATATCATCCATCTGGAAAATGGCGAGTCTTCGACTCCATCTCGCCAGGCTGTACCAATTTTAATTGCACAATCCACGAGGAGCTGTTCGCTGAAACTGTCCATTCGCTCATCTATAGTGAAGGCGATATACATTTATAGAGATTGTATATATGTATATGCTTCGTTGATATTATATATAAGTACCTGCTCTCATCCGTGGGAAGCGTAGCTCGGTTACTAAAAACCCATGGATGATGAGAAAACAGTACAGAGTATAAGGAAAGGACTCTGAGAATCAGTCAAAAGTCTCTGAAATTTTCAGTCATCTTCACTACACTACTAAAAATTTCAGTGACTTTTCACTGATTTCCAGTAGATTTTTCACTGATTAAGATCCTGAGAAAAGATTCACTGCAAATCAGTGGAATTTGACTGGTAATCAGTTAAATTTCATTGATTCAAGTTTAGAGAGTAAGCCTCTTACTACAGAATTAATTGGAAATCAAGTTTTATAATAAAAAAGATACTCTTTTGTACATTATAATGTGATCAGAGAAAGCCGTGATGTTGAATTAAACAACTAATACTAATTTAGGTGAAATTAGCCCAGAAACACGCTTTAAATCAAGAGTATAATTTATTTTAATATAATTAATAAGTTCTTCTTTTACCAGACCTAGATTACCACACTGAGAAACTCTATGTTAGAAAAATTACTAATATCGATAGCAAGTAGGGGCAAAATCCCAAAATTGAGACATTTTGATACGGAAAATAATAAATTTTACTATTTCAATAGTAATTTTCCCTATTTAAATAGTAAAATTTATTATTTTCTGTATTAAAATGTTTCAATTTTGGGATTTGTCCCTACTTGCTATGGATATTAGTAATTTTTCTAACACAGAGTTTCTCAGTGCATTTTATGATCCTAATTTTATGATCTACTTTTCATTTTACAGATTTTATGAAATTTTCTGCAAATTTTTTGCGATTTTAATGGATTTTGACAATTTTTAAGTGATTTTTATACTAAGCTTTAAAGATTTTTAATACTTTTAAAAAATTTCGTAGAATTTTAAGGTATTTCGCGATATTTCGCGCAATTTTTAAATGGAATTTATATGAAATTTAAAGAGATTTTTAAAATCTAAGGAATTTTAAGGGATTTTAAATATTTTGAAATTTTGACGAATATTGAGAGGTTTCTAAGAACTTTAAGAATTGCAGAATTCCTTTAATAAGAGGAATTAACGAATTAGGAATTTAATTAACGAGGAATTTTTTAATAATAGGTCTTAACGAATTTTCTAAAGAGATTTCAATGAATTTTAAACAATTTCAAAGGTTTTCATTAAATTTTCAGTGATTTGAAAAGGTTTTTGAGATTTTAAGAGATTTCAAGGAATTCTAAATCCTCTTGTAAAGTGTCGAGGCATTTTAAGAGATTTCAAAAGGTTTCAGAGAATTTTAAGGGACTTTAACAAATTTTAAATACTATGATAAACTTTCCAGGATTTTTAAAAGGGGTCAAGATTTTTATAATCATTTAAAAAGTAGTTTATGGACTTTTTCAGAATTCTGTGAAATTGTATTAAATTTCTAATAATTTCAAAGGATTTTCTGATTTTTAAAAGATTTTATAGAATTGTAAGGATTTCACGGAATTTATAGAGATTTCTAATAATTTTAATAAATTTTAAAGGACGTAAAAAGACTTTAAATGTTATCGTAGAATTTAAAGAATTTCAAGAAATTTCTGGGAATTTTAACAAAGGTTTTCACGAATTCTAAAAAATTTCAACGGATTTTTACGAGTTTAAAAATATATTATTTGGAATTTCAAATCATATATGATTTTAAAAAGACTTTGCATAAAAAGTATTTCAAAAGTTGTACAATTTTACGGGATTTTACGGGATTTTATGAGATTTTTCTAATTTTTAAAAGATTTTGTAGAATTTTGAAAGATTTCATGGAATTTGATACTCTTTAAAACTGAATCAGTCAAATTCCATTCATTTTAAGTGACTCTTTTCTCACGATTTTAATCAGTTAAAGTTCACTGAGAATCAGTCAAAAGTCACTGAAATTTTCAATCATCTTCCCTAAAATACTGAAAATTTCAGTGACTTTTCATTTTCATCAGTGGAATTTTACTGGTAATCAGTTAAATTTCACTGATTCAAGTTTAGAGAGTTTCCCTGGATTTTTTCCCTCTAATATATGAATTCTGCTCGTGTTTTATGTTTATGGTATATGAAGTTTGCTCAGAGATTGGGAACTTGAGGAAAGGCCTGGCCTTTTCTAAAGAATAGTCTCTCTGATCTGAAAATAAGATAACCCGGCCACCTTCAAGTTTACGAACCGTTTCTGGATAGGTATTAGGTGTTGCAGGTTGGTGTGAAAATTATTTTAAAGGAAATGTTGGTCTCTTTTTCAAAATTTATTATTTCCTGTTTTAGCTACTTTCAAAATTTCAGAGACTGATTTTAATTAAGTTTTGTCAATTACATGCGACTCGGTAATGTTTTAACATAAATTGATCTTAATTTATGCGAAATATCTGGAGGGTGACGCAAGATCATTTAAATGCGGAATTTAAAACTCAAATAATATGTGTTTTTTTCAAGAAAGGAAGAATTTCATGAAATGTTTTTTTGTCAGTGAATCATTTCCACTTAATTGATTTTCCTATCTTAAAAAACAATGTCTTAAGAAAAGTGGTGTATAAACTAAATATCTTAAAAATCTCGCATATATATATATATATATATATATATATAT
>UCOH01004508.1:0-14240 GCA_900474275.1 Synergus japonicus | reverse complement strand
ATATAATATAATATAATATAATAATTATAATTATATAATTAATATATATAATTATACAAAATATCGTTAAATCTTTTAAAATTTCTGAAAATCAGAATAAATTTCCTAAAATTCTTTGAAATACTGTAAAATCCTTTACTATTTCTCAAATTTCAATAAATTTTGTAAAATTCGTATTTTTTGTCTTAATAATTTTTTTGAAAACGAAAATAGTCTAACGATTGTTTTCAAATTCGATAAATTCACACAATTCGCACAGTTTCTATACCATAATCAGATTTCCGACAACAATGTATTCGATATATTGATATATAGGATTTGATAAAGTAGAAATGGAATAAAAAGAAGATAAAGTAGAAAAAAGTCGATCTTTCAATAAAATACAAAAAATTCCCGTTCCTAAATGAAATTTACCGTCTTTGAAAACGTTGTTTTGAGAAAAACTCCTGAATATTTTTAATTCAATAAAAGTATGCCGGGAAATTTAAATGTAAAAAAATGTAAAGTAAAAGGTACAGCTATTGATTCGTGTAAGAAATGTACATAAAAATATTGTTAATATTCAATTTCATTATAAATAATAATTTATTTATAAATGAAATTAATTATTATCAATATATGTTATCTACATTTCTTAGACGAATCAATTATAGCTGTACCTTTTATCCATTTCATATAATGACGAGGAACATTGAAAACATATAAATGGCAGAAGGATTATTAATTGATAAGGACATAATTTAAACTTGTTTTAAAATGGATATTTGTTTCTATAAAAGTACTTTTCGTAAGTTATATTCAGAGACAAGAATGAAATGAAATAAATTTAAAAATTCGATAAAATGAACACATGTTTATCGATTCTTTATTTATAATTTTTTTTTGTACTGTATTATTGCTTGCTTTGATAAGTATGCTTGAGCAGTAGCATCCGAATTTTCTACCTTTAACAATTTGTTCATAAACGAGGACCAACGAAAAATTTTTTATCTAGTCCGTTATGATGGCACCGAGTCCACCCGGAGCGATTTTCCTTCAAAAAGCAATGGGAGCGAGACGAATAATAAATAAATATGTGGACTATCGATTTTGTGGATCGGTCACCCACGTCCGTTCGATTTTAACGGGATGCCTTTTTGAAATGCAGCGAATTGCTAAAATATGCAGTGTTCCAAAGAGACACGAAAATAAACTGGCGAAAGAAATACAATTTTTCTAGAATATGCCACATATGGTATCTATAGTATGTTTAAATATTTCAACATTCGTCCTTGAAAATAGATATTGGTATATCGAATACCTAAATATTGGATGATGTTACGATATTAAAAGATGAGTAAGCGTCATGCTATAAAGCGACCTATAAAGTAAACAAGATGTCGAACAGCTCGCGAAATACGGTGTTATGGCTAAAATGGCCCTCAGGTATACAAGTCGTATTATATTTCGATCGTAAATTATCGCATCGCGTATACTCGTGGTTAATTTGTGCAAAAGTGTATAGCATTACTGCTCGGCCCCTTGAAACTTTACCAGTTAGCAGTTACCGATAATCGTCCCATGTTTTCATTCGCCATCGAGTTATGGGCCAAGTTTGCCTTGCTGCGAAAATTCATCGGTGTTCCACATTTACCACACATAAATCTTCATAAATTAAAAAAAAAGACAAAAAACAGTTTAGTTAGAAAATACGAGTCTATTTTTCTATTTTGGACATCGCGTAGCATTGAATTTGCTTAATATGACCGAATACATTTCGCAATGCATGAATGATTGCTGATCATGTCCGCCTCACGGCACAAAGCCCGATCTCGAAAATTAGACTTCGCCCCTAGGTCTCATATTAAAACCTGTTTAATTAGGGTGGGCTGAAATTGAAGTAATCATTGTTGGCGTTTCAGAAGGCGGGGTTTGGTGATTATCGTGCACCAATTGCGAAGCACTGCTTTCCGCAATGTTGACATTTCGAGCCCTAGCGTTTCCATTGACCGCTCTATTATTTGACAGCTCTGAATCAGTGAAAAGTCCTTACCAATTTACCTAAGTGAAACAATCTACTAATTGCTTGACATTTATAATGAAAAATTAAACGAAAAGTAGAAAACAACTAACAGTAAATGAAATAATCCAACTAATAATACAAATAATAATGCAACTAATAATCAGAATAATATTTAGTAAAAGTTTTCACTGATGTAAATTAATAACTAACTTTTCATCACAGATTCAGATTTAGAGAGAGGATATTGATTAACGAACCAAATGGTACTAATCGCAATTGCAGACAATCGGTCGGTTTTCTCTTGTCAGCTGTGAAAATTACAAATTCGTTCACAGAAGCTTCAACTTCGCATTGCCAAATTCACTGCCGAATTAACCGTCAAGCGGAAACTTTACCTCATCCTCAGTTAACAGTTACCCCCCCCCCCCACTCCCCCTTCCACTTTACTCATCCACATTCAATCTCTAAAACAGGGTTCAAACTTCATCCCTTATTGTAAAACCCTTTCAAGCTTGCAATTGTAAATAGCGAGTAATCACTATTAGCAATCAGTATCAGTCAAAATAATGTCAAAAAGACGTCTTTTGGACCACTGGGTTATTATATATTATTTATTTATATAATACTTTTACTCTTTTTAAGAATAAACTAAGGCAGGGTCGCCACAAGATTCAATTTTTTTAATTCTCTGAAATTTTCCTGACATTTCTCTAACTTTCAGACACTTTCATTTTAAATCTTTTGAAATTTAAAATCACTTCACAACATTTAATATTCGTAAAAATCTCTCAAATTTACAACAACTTTTGAAATCTCTTAAAGTTCATTGAAATTTCTTAAAATTCCTAAAAAACTCTCTTTAAATATCTTAAAAAGATCTCACAAAATCTTTTAAAAATCAATAATACATTCTCTAATGAGAATGCAAAAATTACTTGAAATTTTTTTAATTCTATGAGGACTATTAAAATTTCTTAAAATAATTTTTAAAATGTTAAAATTTCATGCAATTTTTACAAACATTTTTAAAATTTCACGAAAAACTTTAAAATCCCTTATAATACGTAAAAATCTTTCACAATTGTTGAAAACTTTTCCCCTAAAATTCTATAAAATCTTTTATAAATCATACAAATTTTGTGAATTCGTTTAAAATTCTTGATAACTCCACGAAAAAACTTTAAAATACCTTGAAATAGGTAAAAAAATCTTTTAAAATTTTCGAAAACCATAAAAAAAATCTCATGAAAACATTTAAGATTCCATTAGGAACATGAAAATCCCTTAAAATCACTTTGAAAAATCAAACTTTCTTCAAATTTTTACAAGCTTTTTAAAGTCCTTTAAAATGCCTTAGAATTCCTTACAAATTCTTTGAATTCCCTAATCTTCCTTAAAAATCTCCTAAAATTTCAATATGAAAGAGAGAATGACTCTCATTCAATATGAATGAGAGTCGTTGCATTTACAAGAAGGTGGCTCCTAGGACTGATTTGCTTTATTTCGCGAAAAAGTGTTTCTTCCCTGAAGTCCGATCTGGTATAATTTTCGTTAATGAAAAGTGTTTGATACGTGGATCTGTCTTTTTTTATGTAGTTCGTCAAGAACTTTAGCCACTTGCATCGATTCAAATTACTTTTGGATTGAATCACAACAAGTATGAAAAATAATAAAAAGGGTATAATTTTATAATTGAGATGCATTTTGCTAACTTGAATAGGTACTTCAATATTCTTTAGTTTAGTTGTAACTCAAGAAAAACACGTCCTTCTGTCACACTTTTTCTTCTTGAAATAATGGAAATGTTTTTTATGTTTGCTTTCTGTTTCCTAGACAACGATTGAAAATATTGATCGTACTTTTTAGAATATTCGTAAATGAAATTTTCTGCGATTAGTAAATTGCTTGTGCTAGTTCGAATTTGCACTCAGTATACTTCGCTAAAGTATATCTGTATATTATACTAGTATAGATTTCTGAAAAAGCAGTCGCTTCGAATCTCCAATCTTGAGAGTCGTTCAATATTCATTATTTACAAAAAAGTATTCAAGGAGCTTTTTTTTAGCACTTGCCTTTATCCATTATAGAAGGTTAGTTCAATTTTATGTTTTAGTTTGTTTCCAAGACAATAACCGAAACATGTCGAGTTCCTGGTAAGTTTAGAAAATAGTTCTGGCGTGAGATATATGACTAATCTCTGTCTATATCATTTCCGAAATTCCATACCCGAAATAATTTTGCTTCAATCCCTTGTAGGAAACAGGTTTCTAAATCAGTAAAGTTCCTGCACAACTCTTGCAACATTCGAATACTGCTCGCACGAACAGGACGTTTGGTCTTCCAATGAAAGGGGAGGATTGGTGAAAAGCACGAACGTAAATCGCCCTACTAGCTTCTTCGGGGAGAGAAACTGCAAAACTAAATTAATTACCCGTGAACCCCTGCTAGAGTTTCGTGCAGGAAAAAGGGGTGGAATATGAAGAGAAAGAGAAAGAAAAAGAAAAAGGAGACGAAGGGGTGTTTTAGCTGGCAAGCTTAGGATACTTTCCCAGCGGAAAAGGCGACATGACCTTCCTCTCGTCTCATTAAATATGCGCGGATGGTCCAAACCTCCGTCTGTATAATTCTCCTTTTCTCAACCCACATATTTTCACTGTTTTTCTACTTTCCTCGAGAAAGAGACAATTTTTCTCAACGTTTCTTAGATTTAAAAGATAAGGAAAATGTAAGCTCAATGTAATATCTCTGATTTTCTCTTGTTTTCTACCTCGTTGCTTATTACAATTATGATTGCTTTCTCAACTCTTCAAAAAGAAATCTTTGAGATGAAGTCAAGGTGAGAAATTTGGAGGAAGATTATAAGATCAGACATCTCAGAATAAAGTTAACTCTAAACAGGAGAAATAGGCTAATTTTTTCATGAGAATAGGGAAAAGTTAAATTTTAATAAAGACGGTAAATTTCCACTCCAGAAAATGACTGAATAGTTCTGAACGTGGAAAACCACCCCTAGTGATAAAAAAAGCTCTTCGAACATCACTAAATCGGTTTAAAATCCAAAAACCCAATAACAAGCATCGAATGTTATTGTTTATATATAACTACCAGCTGATTTTGACATTGATAGTATTATTCTTGAATATTAGTCTTTCTTTTATGTTTCAAATCGAATCTTGTACCTTTTAACAAAGAATAATGAATAATTTAAAATAAAGTAAACTCAAAACTTGTCGAAGATACGCAATGGACATGACAGAGATAAACTGCATGTTACATCATCTTCAGCTTATTTAATTCTAGAGTTTATTTCACATATTTCTATGCATCGTTTCAAAGGATTTTTCTCTTAACATATAAACGATTCATCCCTCTTTCTCCAATCTTAGCCTGCACTTGGTATTATAGTCAGAAAATGAAATACAACTTGAAGTCTAAAACATGCCAACGGAGATTTTATGAGTGCTTTTATGAAGACAAGATTTACTAAGGGCGAATTGCGCCACTTCTTCGTGAAATTTAAATGAAGCCAGAAGCCGCGTCTCGAATGCTGACTTCTTTAGGAGGAAAAGTTTTACTTAAATAGGTCTTAATTGAATTACTTTAAAAGCATAAACTTCGCTTTAATCTGAAGAGGTGAGGAGAGGGGGTCGGGGAATCCTACACCCTTAGTATGGTAATTAAGAAGATTCTCAAATGAAGTAAATACTAAAAGAAACTGGGTTGTGAGTTTTACTTAAATGTATACTTAAATCGATTTACATGTAAGACAACATCAACAATATTTAGAAAAAATTATTATTCTCCGTCCCGGACAAAACCTTTCGTTCTTGAAATGAAGTGCAATCGAATATCTTAAAATAAAACTGAAAAGACGTTTATTTGAAGGGCTTAAAATTGTCGAATTTCAAATTGGAATCACATGATATTATATCTTTTTCGAATTTGAATATTATGAATTTCCATGAAATATTTTCCAATATTTCCAATAATGTTAGTTCCTTGAATAAAACGGAAAAATGTAATTTAGCGAATAGAAGCTGAGTGAAATTGGAAAGTTTGAAAACCAATTCGAGGTTGAGAAATAAATCTAAAGCAGTGATATAAAATGTAACTCATAAAGCATAAAATATCTCATGGGGAGAAAAAATAAAAATGGCGGATGACCTCGTATGTCAGAAGCACGTGACTTGGTAGATCTGCAAAATAAGAAGAGGAGGAAACTCGCGGAGGAAACTAAAAAGAGAAACCGGTGCGAATCGTCGAAACGCAAGTTTTCATTTCCGCCCCTATTTTCAGACTCGCGACAAGAAATTTTCCCTTCAGGCTGCTCCCGTCACGTAGCTTTCGCACAGAATATCTTCTGGACGTGAGGCTCTTGAATAAACATGCGGTCGCCTGGTATAAAGCAGAACTAAGTACGGCGGGAGGAGTCCCGGCTGTTACGCGTAAACGATGAAAAATGTTTCCAGGAACAAAGGGCTTCGCTGTGATAAGGTGTGAGCGAAACGACGCTTTTTAACTTAATTACCTTGCGTCTTTCTTTCTTATCCGGAACGTAAAAAAAAAAAGATGAAGAAATGAAGGAACGCCCCCGTCCCAACGCGCTCGCGACCTTGACCTGCGACTTGATTTTCAACCCCTCTTTTAGTTTAAGGGTGCTGGATCCAAGTTTTATATCCTCGAAATTCAATCTCTTCCTTTTGCTAAAAGGATACTATACCTAATTACTTTTTCACTCTTTAGCGGCACTAAATCAGATTTGATACGACCATATAATTTAAATTAATCTGGCATAATAAAAAATCCCCCATTCCCATAATTGTATTCGAAATTATCTTCTGAACACCCTTATTTGACTTATTTCACCAAGTCATTATTCATTACCCTAACGAAAGCCTATTGTACATATTCTGCAAACCATTTTAATTTAAGTTCAATTTCCCTCCACTTAAGGCTACTGTTGGTAGCCAAGGTAAATAATACTTAAGTGCCAGACTTACAAAACTCCATTATAACAATTTCTCATTTGTCCAATTGTAAATCCCCAATTTTCGCCAATTTGTACTCCGTGAAAAGTACAAGGAAGCGAGAAAATTTACTACTGAAAAGCTGTTTGTGGCACGAAAGTCTCGCCTTAAGTAACAGCGACCACTTTGAAAAGCACCGCGCCACCCAAAAGCTTTACAGTGGCGACTTTAATTCCAGGAGAATGACCAGCAGCGGTGGCGGCTTGTCCACACTTTTAACTTCTCTTCGGTCGGCAATTAGTTCGCATTAGCGCGATTCGCTGGTTTCTCAAACCCTCTTGCCTATCGACCACTTCCCTTCCAATTGCAGACCAAACCCCTCAGTTTTACCCACAATTTACCCCCACTTATACTTCCTCCTCCCACTCGTCTAGTTATCCTAAAACCTCTGAACGTTTGGAAGCTTTAACCCCCAAGCGGAGGGCAAGTCGTAACTTCTTTGGGGTTGAATTGTGCTGGTTTTGGAGGGACGACAAGGGGTACTTAAGCAGCTTTCGTCGCGAGCCAACTCAACAACGCCCGTATTCCTACTAATATTTACCCCTTGACCTTTCCTGCTACCCAACCTCTTTATTCTTCACCGCCCACTCTTCAGTGGAACTCGCAGTGTGGATAATGATTTAACAACTCAATGAAAAATACTGCTGTGGCAAACACTAAAAAAAGGACACAACAATTAAAAAGCTTATAAACTAGATTTAAAAAATCAAGTTTTTTATTTCGATGCTCCGCACACTTCTCTTTGATCCCTCTGTCTATCCTTTTTATCTTCTACTCTCTATTCCCTCCCAGATTTACATACCATAATATTTTCTAACATTTCTGTACTCTCCTTCTCCCCCTCATCTCAATGTTTCTATCCCCTTCTCATCCCCTCCCCCTCCTCTCCGCTCATCAATCACCATCCTTCCCTCCTCTTCTTCCTATCTCTTCCTCCTCCTCCTCCTTTCCTCCCACTTATACTTTAATGTATGCCTCCTCCTTAGGCATACCACCCATGCCTCCTTATCCCTTATGAGTAACAACTATCCCTCACCCTTAAATCTCAACCATTTATCCCTGCTTCTCACACCCTCCCATATCTCTTTTATGCCTCTCCATAATCTTTATTTATTACCTCTCTCTGCCCCTCAATCCCTATCCCCATTCAAATATGCCTCCTCTGACACTTTAACTCTCTAACACTCATTCCTGTATGACTCCCCCTCGAACTTACGTCTCCTGTGACCCTCTCTAAGTTATCTTTACTACCTCCACCCTTCCTCAGTTAAACTTCCCCCCCCCCCTCTGCCCCTCGATTTCATTAAACGGCCCATTAACTACTTCCTCGGATCCTCGCCTCCTCCGATCCTCCACAACTAACTTCCTCCAACTCTCATTGTTTCATCTGCTTTCCTCTCACTCATCGCCCCCTCCCAAAAAGTATTCGCCTTGAAGACCTCCGTCTCCCTCGCCCAACTCCCTCTATCCTCAATCAGTCAATCGAATGGATATAAATCCACTCGTGTATACCTTCCCCCTCGCCCCTCACACCAAAGAGACTTAAGCCTAATTTATCCCTACTCCCTCCATTTAACTGCTTTGTACGTTTAGGTTTTATCAACCCCCCTCCCATGTTTTAAATCTATCACCTTCTGACCAGTATTCTTTCTTACTCCATTCCCACTACTTATCCTAGTATTCCCAATTTCATCCTCAATATTTATCCCCACTACTTACAAATCCCCTTATTAACTTATTTATCCCCTTAGACGTTCACCTCCTTTGACTCTCACCAACTTATCCTTACTTCCTCCAATTTTCATCACTTCATCATCTATTTACTTACCCACTTGCTCAACGCTCTCTCCCACTCTTTCCTCCTCCCTAGCCCCTCCCAAATTATAATACTGTACCACCCCCTAATCTTCGGGCCTCACTACCCCCCAATCCTTAACCCTTCTCCTGTAATGTTTAGCTTTCGAAACCTATCTTCCGATTTCTACTCCCAGCCTTTATCCCCTTTCGTGTGTGCCCCTCCTCGTCATGAAGTATTCTAATTCAATAATCCTTGTCAGGGGTGGATCCAAGAAAGGGGTTTTGGCCTAATTCCATAATAATTGCCAAGGATGAATCCAAAAAAGTAGTTTTAGGATAATTCCATAATACTTCTCAGGAGTGAATGAAGAAAAGGGTCTTTGGGGTAATTCTATAATACTTGCCAGGGGCGCATGCAGAAAAGGGTTTTGGGGGTAATTCCAAAATCCTTGTCAGGCTACGTGCTTAATAAGGATAAAAGTTATCACTTGTTTTCTATGTGGATGCCAAACTTTGAATAGTAGAGTATACAGAAAACCAATTTTTAGAGGGAGCTAAAGACGAAAATTCATGTTTGTTTCTTTGAGGGGAGTCAAGTTGTAATGGTGAGTTTCGAAAAGTTCAAGCCTGCCGTAGGCGACAGTGATCCACCCAGGCTAGTAATTTGTCATGGAGTTAAATATTCCCAGGTGAAAATGTCAGAACGAACGATGCGCCAGGGTGACAAATGTAGTCTCCATGGACGCAACTCCCTTGTGAAACAACTTTTTCGCGACTAAAGCCACGAAAAGGACTTTCTAAGGCTGAACAAGAAAAACATGATAAAACTTATTTTTATTTGTTAGGAAAACCCTGGAGAATGATTAAAAAATTATGGAAAAGCCTATTTTTTCCATATCTAGAAAAATAGTGCCATTTTTCAATTTGTGATAAATAGGTTTTCATTTATTCTCATTATCATAATTAAGAACCTTTTCATATGAAGTAATTGTGAGAAAAGAGTGATAGTTCAAGGTTCAGAAAAATCATTAAAAATGAAGATTGATCTACAGAAATAATTCCTACCGATAAATAATTTTTTACTTTAAAAAGAGAAAAGTAAAATCACAAGGGTGACTGAGAATAATTAAGCATTGCTTAAACTAATTAAAAGGGGTTGAAAAAAATTGGGGTGAGATACGAAGTTAATAATGAAGTTTTAGATTGAATTTATCATTTCTAATAATTGGGATGCTTGATAAAAACGACTTTCAGTAAATTGCCAATAAATACAAATAAAATAATATTAAAAATATAATAATAATAATAATAATAATAATAATAACCGGAGAAATTAATTGGACAATAATTTTAAAATATCTTTTTTGGATTTCATGAAAGTGAAATGAAAATTTCAAGTTCAAGCCATACATTGTTTCTTATAAAAATCATAGAAAAAACTAAAGGACAAAACGTCAACAAACATGGCATTGTATCAGATTTCAGCTCAGTTTCAATTACACTGCAGACGTCTGTTTTCTGACAAGGAGGACGACAAAGGGAGAGCCAACTATACATATAACGAGATTTTGTATTTTTATGAGTTGAGGCAAATCGAAGGGCTGTGAGGGGGGGGGGGATTGAATATAAGCAAAAGCATTCGCTAACGAATAAAAGTTGGCTGAATGCCAAAGAGTCGGTCGCCTCTGGCACTAGAAGTTAATTTGCGTAATGGCATGTTTAAAATCCCGCGCGTACGGATTCGCAGTATCCCAGCTACGACAACGATTCATGTCAATTTCTCTTGGATCTTCAAAGGTTATTAACCCTCTTCTTGATCGGCAAAGAGAAATTTCATTTAACGGAAACTATAAAACAAGTTCAATTCCTTGTAACGAGCTGTTTTCAAAAGAGAAATCTAAAGAGGAAAAAAGAGAGTGGGCAAGGGATAGATTATAGAGGTGACGAAAAGTAAAAGGGTGGAGGTGTTGAATATACGAAGGTTATTAAAGAGGGGAAAACGTATATTTCAAAGAGTCACCTTGTTCAAAAACCTTGTAAAAATGACAGGGATCTATAAAGTAGAGATTTTTCGGATAGGGGTGGATTTAAATCATTTGTGTACCCCTACACTCAATTCTACCCCTAAATTGATTTATTGCATAAAAAAATAAGACCTATTCAAACTATATATTAAAAAATACCTTTAATTTGAAAATTATAGAACAAATTATAGCTAAAAGAAATGAAGTTTAATACAAATAATAGAAGATCAGTGGTTCTCAACCAGCAAGGATAACACTCCAGACCAAAAGGACTTAACTTTTAAAACAGGTTGGAAAAGGTAAAAAAAACACTATTACCCAATTAATGGTATGAAAATTCCCACGAATTTCCATCACAAAAACAGTGGTTCTCAACTATTCATGGCTATATCAACTATCTTCATAAAAACTATTTTGAAATTCTAATAATTTCACATCAAGTTCAGACTTATGACCAAACTTACGAATATTGTACTCCAATGCCAAGATCAGTGGTTCTCAACCCTCAACGACAAATTCCCGACTCAAACGTCATAGAAATTTGCAAACAGATCTTGAAAAATAAAATCTTTCTTTATGTCATTACTATTGTAATACATTGGCTTTCCGAAAAGCAGTGGTTCTCAACAACCGAGTGAAGCAATCTCAAAAATATTATAAAATACAAAAATGCATGAATAATTTTCTTCCTTTCGATAAAAGCGACTAAATTTAATAAAATTTAATAAAACTCTCTATCAGAATCTTCTCAGCTTTCTGATCCGGGTTTTACACACCCAGACACACACACACACACGATAAAACCTATCGAAAAGGTGTACAGGCATACGACCTGTAATAACAGAAGGTTGCGGCTTGTATTCAAGTCCTGGAAATGTTGGTTGGTAAAATAGGGGGGGGGGCGAAGGGGGTTGTGTAGAGTCAAAGCATAGAAAAAGTATAGAAGAGCGCAGGGAAGGTGGTTGGAAAGAAATTGCGAAGATGCAACGGGGGATGACAAAAGGCCGTAAATCAGACGCTGGTAAGAAAGTAGACGCGTTGGTGATTCTACAAGGCGGCGGTGGATGTGTGTTGAACCTTCTACGTAGATGGTTCAAGAATCACTATAAATGGTAATGGAGAGCAGTCTCTTTTCTTCTACTCCTCGCAAAAGAAGACAACGTGAAACTGAAAGCGTAAGAGTGAATGAATAAGAGAAAGTTTCGAGGAAAATATTGAAAGAAGAGTAAGAAATTGGGGAGGGGTACCGAGGAATGGAAGAACTAAGGTAACAGTGCAGTAAGAGATACTGCAGAGCTGAAGACGAGATAAGTTTCAAAATATGATATTTTATTCTGAATCTAGAGTGTAAATAAAAACGTGGTATGCCCGTTTCCGACAAAGGCTTGTGCTAGATTCCCAACTCGGAAGCAAGTCAATTGTTACCTTCTTAAAAAGAAATTTATTTCACCATTTTCCAGGAATAAAATAGATTTCAAATATTAATATTTACGACTTATAATTTGGTACGACATAAAATTGGATGAGAGTATCAGGGTTTCTTAGCTAGGTATATAAAAAAATGATTCTTTTTTAATTACTGGATCAACAATTGTAAGATTCAAGCGGTTTAAGTTATGCAGAACAGTGGTTCTCATCTGTTCAAAATGATTCCAGGGTCAATGATCTAAAAGTTTAAGTAATTTGGAACAATGTGAGGATTTCTTTCTACTTTTGATTGAGGATATAATAAATTGAAGACTGCAGTATACAGTGGTTCTCAATCTAGTGGACAAATTATCAAGAGAAAAAACTAGAAATTACATACTGGAATCAGTGGTTCTCAACTATTAAGGGTCATTCTTACAGAATTGAATCCTAAGTTATGTAGAACAGTGGTTCTCATCTGTTCAAAATGATTCCAGGGTCAATGATCTAAAAGTTTAAGTAATTTGGAACAATGTGAGGATTTCTTTCTACTTTTGATTGAGGATATAATAAATTGAAGACTGCAGTATACAGTGGTTCTCAATCTAGTGGACAAATTATCAAGAGAAAAAACTAGAAATTACATACTGGAATCAGTGGTTCTCAACTATTAAGGGTCATTCTTACAGAATTGAATCCTAAGTTATGTAGAACAGTGGTTCTCATCTGTTCAAAATGATTCCAGGGTCAATGATCTAAAAGTTTAAGTAATTTGGAACAATGTGAGGATTTCTTTCTACTTTTGATTGAGGATATAATAAATTGAAGACTGCAGTATACAGTGGTTCTCAATCTAGTGGACAAATTATCAAGAGAAAAAACTAGAAATTACATACTGGAATCAGTGGTTCTCAACTATTAAGGGTCATTCTTACAGAATTGAATCCTAAGTTATGTAGAACAGTGGTTCTCATCTGTTCAAAATGATTCCAGGGTCAATGATCTAAAAGTTTAAGTAATTTGGAACAATGTGAGGATTTCTTTCTACTTTTGATTGAGGATATAATAAATTGAAGACTGCAGTATACAGTGGTTCTCAATCTAGTGGACAAATTATCAAGAGAAAAAACTAGAAATT
Source organism: Synergus japonicus (assembly GCA_900474275.1). NCBI lineage: Eukaryota > Metazoa > Arthropoda > Insecta > Hymenoptera > Cynipidae > Synergus > Synergus japonicus. The sequence continues at coordinate 845 of UCOH01004508.1, read as the reverse complement.
ACATACTGGAATCAGTGGTTCTCAACTATTAAGGGTCATTCTTACAGAATTGAATCCTAAGTTATGTAGAACAGTGGTTCTCATCTGTTCAAAATGATTCCAGGGTCAATGATCTAAAAGTTTAAGTAATTTGGAACAATGTGAGGATTTCTTTCTACTTTTGATTGAGGATATAATAAATTGAAGACTGCAGTATACAGTGGTTCTCAATCTAGTGGACAAATTATCAAGAGAAAAAACTAGAAATTACATACTGGAATCAGTGGTTCTCAACTATTAAGGGTCATTCTTACAGAATTGAATCCTAAGTTATGTAGAACAGTGGTTCTCATCTGTTCAAAATGATTCCAGGGTCAATGATCTAAAAGTTTAAGTAATTTGGAACAATGTGAGGATTTCTTTCTACTTTTGATTGAGGATATAATAAATTGAAGACTGCAGTATACAGTGGTTCTCAATCTAGTGGACAAATTATCAAGAGAAAAAACTAGAAATTACATACTGGAATCAGTGGTTCTCAACTATTAAGGGTCATTCTTACAGAATTGAATCCTAAGTTATGTAGAACAGTGGTTCTCATCTGTTCAAAATGATTCCAGGGTCAATGATCTAAAAGTTTAAGTAATTTGGAACAATGTGAGGATTTCTTTCTACTTTTGATTGAGGATATAATAAATTGAAGACTGCAGTATACAGTGGTTCTCAATCTAGTGGACAAATTATCAAGAGAAAAAACTAGAAATTACATACTGGAATCAGTGGTTCTCAACTATTAAGGGTCATTCTTACAGAATTGAATCCTAAGTTATGTAGAACAGTGGTTCTCATCTGTTCAAAATGATTCC
>UCOH01004507.1:0-10317 GCA_900474275.1 Synergus japonicus | reverse complement strand
TACATTCTCTGATGAGAATGTAAAAAAATAAATAAAGAAAATGTTCGTCATACTGCACGGTTGAAACTTCAACCGAAAGAGTTAGATCTATTTAAGAATAACGAAAAATATAATGTGTAAATGACACATCCCTGTCATTGAGCTCTATACATGACACTTAGAAATAGTAGGCGTATAAAGCATAATGCCAAGAGGCATATGTTAGAGAAAATTTGTTCAGAAAGAGCTCCAGGCAAGTTTACCGACATCACATCAAAGGAATAGAGCGTTGAAAGAGGAGCGAATGGATTCGAGCTTCCGAATTGGAAGTGACACGTCTCATCCATGTACATATATGGAGAAGGAAAGTACCACTTCCTGTAGCGCTGCTAGCTTGAACAAGGGCTTTCCGGTTACAGGTTTTAGAAGTAGCACCTAAAACTTTAAATTTCATATCTTATAACTCTTAATGTTCATAAAGAACAGTCGAGAGCTGTATAAGTTATCTCGCTTTGAATTCATAAGTGACCCTGCAGCGATCAAGAGCTACTGCGCAAACTCTGGCTCGTCGACTTGGCGGTCGGTCATACAGCTTGTATGACAGAAATGCCCTAATAATACGAAAAAAGGTTTCTGCGAGTGAAGATGTACACTTTATTAAGTAGATAATAACTTACGTCCTGAAGTCTGATTGCTCTACTATATGAAGAAGTGGACGAGAATGAAAGGTAAAGACAAAAGGGTGAGGATGAATAGAGAGATGAAGAGAGAGAGAGAGAGAGAGAGAGAGAGAGAGAGAGAGAGAGAGAGAGAGAGTAAGAGAGGGAGACTGCAAGTGGCATGGACCAACGGTATAGCGTTATCCTGAGCGATAAGCTGAGGGAGTGATCCTTGGGGAAATAAAGTTCCGGAAGTGTATACTGGGCACGCTGGTGCCGCCATCAGTATTGCCCGATCTGGACGAATAGCTCGAGAATCACCTTATTGGCTCTCCAACTGCTCTGTTTCCCTGCGTTATGTTTGTTATTCAAGATAAGACCTACAAGACGTCAATTTTCGATGCTCAGATTAGTTCGAAAGTTATCAGACCACAGAGGTATTTTAGAGCAATCGTGCACAGATCGATCGATTGTTACGACTATAATCTCCTTTAATGATAATCCAGTAACAGAAATTATTCCTTGCTTCTAAAAAGGACTTAAAAATTTAAATATCGTTTCAATTGAATTAACAATAATATTCGTCAAGTGTTCGCATAATTTTCATTCGAAAATACCCATATAGCACAACAAAATTTCTAGAGTATTTCCGTAAAATTGAAAAAAAAGATATATTTCAAGAAACTAAAATTGTTGAATTTCAACATTAAATCATTTTACTTTTACTGGTACATAGATCAACACAAATTAATTAAACCTACATATAGTGTATGCGAGATTGTTGAGACACTTTTGGAGGGAAATCTCTTTTTTTATAAAGGAATTTCAAGAGGTTTCTAGAAATTTTCAGGAAATTGAAAGATTTTTAGGATTTTAAAAACATTTCGTAGAATTTTAAGAGATTTTAAAAGATTTCTAAGAATTGCGAGAAATTTTATGGAATATTATGAGATTTCTAATAGTTTCAAGGAACTTTAAAGATACATATAATAGTAATTTACGATATAAGTGCGTAAAACAGGTGATTATTAGGAGTGTGAAGTTTGCAGCATTTGCCTACGGCTGGAAGCACGAGTCGAACGTTTGTGCTGCACACACACTCGTAATTATCACCTGTTTTACGGATGTGTGCCGTACACTATTTTTTGCAACACCCAACCGAAAAAGTTGCAGTAAATAATATAATAAATTAATTCCTGTAAAGTTAATTCCTAACCAGAGTTATCATCTGGTTGTGATTAAAGTCACCGATTTCCGAAAAATGTGTAAAATTGTCACCTGTCCGTAAAAGGTATACTTTGCACACACCTGTGACGTTACTTTAAAGCTTTAAAGACTTACTTTACACATAACTTAGGGGCAGATAAAGTGCAACTTCAGAGGTGGGTGTTGCCAAAAAGGAATTTTAAATGTTACCGTATTTCAAGAATTTTTTTAAAGTTTGTCAGGGAATTTTATGGAGAGATTTCAAAGATTTTTTACGATTTTAAAAAGATTTAGTAGAATTTAAAAGGATTTAAGACACATTTTTTAAGGACTTTTAAGAAATTAGTCGATTCTTAAAAGATATCGTGGAATCTTTATAGATTTGATATATTTTTATGAGATTTCTATTAATTTAAAAATATTTCAAGAGATTTTTCAAATTTAAAAAAATTTTTGTACAATTGTAAAGGATTTCTTGGAATTTGGCGAGATTTCTGATTTACATGAATTTTAAATATTAAGGAATTTCAATTTTATAATATATTTTAAAAACAAGAAAAATCTATTGAAAACTCTTAAAATTTTAAAAGATTTTAAATACTAAGAAACTTCAAGAGATTTCTAGTAATTTTGAGAGATTTCTACGACTTTTAACATGGCTTTCGAAAGATTAATGATTTTGAAGGTTTATGTGAATTTTTAAGGATTTTCAAGAGATTTCTACGAATTTTAAGATTTTTTCGTGAAATTTTAAGGAACGAGGGCAAACAAACACACGTGCGATTATTTTAATTTTTTTTTTTCCTTCCACTTAATTCCTATTGTTATATAACCTGAAAATCTGACTGCAATTGAGAAATGAAAAACTGATAAATCCCCAAGTGTTCTTGTTAAATATCACTAAGAGTTTTATATATGACGTAAATCGTTACATCATAACCGCTAGCTTTTCAGTGCATTTGATGCTTATCTCCAGTAAAATGCAGTAATTACCGTGGTGGAAGAAACATCGAATAGAATTCCTGTTATTGTGGCTTCTTATTGCAGTGCAATTCTGTATGAATGTTCGTCCTCGTTTTTGCTTCTCTAAGCTGTTACTGTTGATATCATTTGTTGCTGGATCGATTTAATTAAAATAGAATAAATCAAACCATGATTCAAAAGTGACATACTATGTCACTTTTTTGCATTAACATGGAAAATTGGTAAAAATTTTGTGTGAATTTTCATAACACTGAAGATCTTTTTATTAACAAACAAAATTATGAGAAAACCGATAGATTAATCTTCCCGTTAAAAACTTTTATCGGTGTTATATGTCCCGTTCTTTATCAATCAACTTTATCCCGGAACCTGGATACCTCGTCTGTAAAATTCATAAATTTTCCATTCAATTTACACAATTAGCAGCAGCAAAGCTCGGAAATTTCATTAAACGGGACTCAACGAATAAAGCTCACTGACAGTGCGAAATTTTAGTGAATTTTTAATCGTTGATCAATTCCATTTACTCTAATGGATGCTCTTTTTCGCGTCGATTTTAATTTATTCTAATATTATTATGGTATTAAACAAATTTCTAGGTCATGATGGGATTATTTGGTTGAAAAATGATTAAATGTTATTACAAATTAAGAGAAAGCTTTTTCTTCGAAGGCTAAAAGTATAACAATGAAACAATACAAAATGATAATTTCAACTAAACAGCGGTCAAGTTTCAAAACATCAATTGCAATGATATGAATTTTGAAAGCTTTAGACTCTATAACTTCAAATATGAAATATCAATTCAGAAAGCTGTCAAAAGCATCACAACATAAAGTTTATTTTCCAATGAATTGGATATTGTTTAAATATGATAGACATGTGTCAAGATGCAAATAGAGAGCTCTACAAATTAAATGTTAGCTGAACCTTCAAAGCTCAATAATAAATGAAACACAACACCTGGTGAACAATATTACAGTATCTTACAATTTCATGGCAGTTTCTTAAACTTGATCTATAACTGCAGCAATAATTCAGAGTATATGAATTTTCTACGAAACGTGAATGTATGTATGAAATAATGGGAAACTTTGAGCTAAAGAGAAATTTCGTGTTAGAGGGATCTCCGGTCGCGAAAGTGAACATGGATTTATGAGGCGCCTTCCGCTGGATTTATGAATGAGAAAGTCTAAGGAGTAGAAGGCTCCTGTGTGCAGATGACGTGAGCATATCCTAGACCAAGACGTTGTATTAGAAAGGAAAAAAAAAATAATTTGAAAGCCGCGGAACTTTAGTTATTTGATGCCAATTCAGAAATTCATAAACCTCGTTACATTTGTGGTATTTATGGTGAATTAGTAAATAATTGTTCCGAATAATAACATCGGTAAACTACAAAAGTATATAGTTACGATACGGGACCACTACTTATCCATCCAGCAAGGTTCTCTTCCATTTTTAAGTCGCTCTATGTATTATTGTCGGCAGTTTATTAATATTGTAAATAGTAGTTTTTATCTACTTATATTGTAGGGAAGAAGTTATAAATATTATAAAATAAAATGAGGTTGATTTGAAGTATCGTTTATTTTTAATTAATACTACCTTCCATCTTATTTAAGTTTTAACATAGTTCAATCTCATTTTATTTTATAATATTACTTACAAATAAAATAATATCCAATGAATTGATGAACTGATAAATCTAACTAATTTGTTCGGAACTGTTAAGTAGAAATCGTGGGTGTTGTATCACCTCTCATATCACATAAATTGACTTTTTCTTCTTTTGATACATTCGATAAAGTTCTATTCATATACAATAGCTGATTAGTGTAGGTGTCGAGGGTGCTTATTGTCTTTTAATTCCGTATATAGGGGAGACCGGGACTGTAGTTGGAAATAAATCTGAGAACAGATCATTTAGTGGATGCTCAGAATTTTCTTTTTGAGATTGTTTTTTACATTCTCATTTTTTTTAGATAAATGTGAAAGGTTTTAATGTGAAACAATTTAATTATCAAAATGTCAAATATAAAGAGAATCAATGTTGTTTTAAAGTAAAATTATTTGTCTCTCGGATCAGGGGAAAGCTGCATGGAAAAATTAATTAAATCATATTTCAATCCGATAAATTGTCCGCCTCTATATCAAAATAAACCTGCACATGAAGTTTGACGATAGGATGACGAGTGGTCAACAACCTGCTGTAATTTTCTGTCAGACCAGACTTTCACACAACGGCAAGTTAAGTAGTGGAGCTCATCAAAGTCTGAATGTTTCAACCCTCAGCGTAATTTGAGAAAACGGAAGTTTCTTCACGCGCTAAGAGCGAAAATGAAGTCTGTCATGTCAGCAATCGAGATTCTGTACATTTTTATTTTCACTTTATATGTACAGAGAAAGGGTGAGAACCAGTACTGGGTTCCTGTGGCTGAATTTATTATTACATTAATTATGCAGGTTTGCAAACTAAAAAGATGAAGAGAAAGTTTTTGTTTCCGCAGAAAGCTATTATCACTCTATTCAGAAGTTAAAGTTTCGTTGGTTTTTAGAATTTTATTGATTGAAATAAGGATTGGCGGAAGCATCAAACCTAATTGTTAAAAATTTCAATCTAGAGAACATAAATTCATATTCTATTGATAAGGTTTAATTAAACGTTAATTTCAATTGTTTTCAATGATTTGATCCGACTTTAGATCACAAACACTTATCCTATTGAAATTTCATGCAGGGAGACTGTACAGTGTTCCAGGGATGGAAGAACATTTTTTACACCCAGATGCATCTTCTCGAGAACCTCATATACCTGAATTGCAAAAGGTCTTTAGGGTAAATATTATTAACAAAAGACAAAATGTGCATTTGTGCATGATGTGCGGTAATAATTACTAAAGAGAATTTATTATTATTATTATTTATTATATTTAACATGAACATCAATTTTGAAAAAATGAAATCTTATCCTTTTTCTGAGCACTTTTATTTAGCTCTCTAGATTTCCAATCACGTTTTCATTATAAAAAACGATAATAAATCTCGAAGATAGTTAATTACTTTTAGATTTACTACGGACAGGAAAAGTAATTATAGAGAAGTGTAAAAAAGGGACGTAAAAGTATCGATAAATTTATTTATTTGATAAATAAAAATAATATCAAGTTCATTTATAATTTTAAAGTAGAATTTGGTTTGTTCAGTGCAAAGAACTGAAATATATTTCCAATTATCGTCCAGAGTAATTTAAAATTAGTCAAAATAAACAACAAACGTAATAGTGCAAGAAGCTATTTTTTTTTAGAATTTCATAAAGTTTCTTTTCTTCAATCTATTTTAAAATCCTGATTTTATTTCACTGAAGTTCTAACTTGAAAAGGGCAATATAGACAGACTTATGGACCATTGTCTCAGTTGCTGTTATGACGACTGTATAAAATAAAAGTGATATCACGGATTATGATCCATCTTTTCTAGTTATTAGCGTAATTTCTTTTATCCAGATTATCGTCTTCTCTTAAATTAACCCATTTTCCAACTTACAGTTTTGCAAATGAAAATTCGCTCTTAGAAACATAAATTAATAACTTTAAAAATACATTCATTTATGCTTGTAAAAAAGTTAAACATATTTGAGCGACTCTTAAAAGCAATTCAATCTTCGCATTAATTTTAAAGCCAGTAAAATATTTGCAGAGAGTAAAAGCGGTGATGTTATATTATTATTTATTCCTTCTTTCATTCGCTTGTAATCAATTTCTATTAAAGATGAATAACGTTTACATAAATTACTCGATATTAGATTACATCATCAGTTAAATTGACAAATTGGGTAGTCTCAACGTCTCAATCAATTATTAGCCCATTAACAATTAAATTTGCTAATTTTCAAACTCTTTCCACATAATAGAAGTTATTATTATTCTTACTATTAAATGTCGTTCAACTTAAAACAAAATTGTAGATTTTAATTTGAAAAAATTCGTTTATGATTATGAGAAAAATCTCCTGAAAAGCAATTTCAGAGATTTTCGTTTCGCCGAAGGATGAAAGGAATCGAAATACAGTAACATGATACTTTTTAATACTGAGAGGAAATTGAAAAAGATTTTCCTCTCGTTTCATATATCATTTCGTTTATTCAAACCATTCCAATTTTTATTTAACTGAAGTAATTTCAAGATAAAGGTAACTAAATATGTGTGAAGACTGTTAGAAGTAAAAAAATCATATTTTTAATCTAACAAACCTTGTTGTTTATTGGCTCAACCTTTTTGTATTGACAACAATAACAATTTTTTTCTCCAATAGACATCGCAATTGATTTTGATTTAGACCCAATACTTTTTTCAGAGCGGCAATTGAGAACTGATCATTTTAAGCAACAAAGACATCATCTCCCATAGAAAATAAACTGATAAAAAAATATATTTAAAAAATATTTTACTTCAAATTCTTTTAACGAAAAGATGTCCAGTGCTTTGAAATATATCAGTCACTGTAATATGTTAGAGAATGAAATGTCACCCTCCATCTCTCACAATAAAAACTACCTCCATCTTCAAGACCTAATTTCAGATAAGACGTGAAGAGTATCATGCCGGTGGGGCTTAGAAGCCTAATCAACAATGTTAAACAATGACTCACTTTCTTACTTCCAAGGTTGGTACGCGGGACCTTTGCACGTTGATTAAATACACAATGGACCAAATTTTAACTGTCGGTACGTCATCAACCCTCCACGGAGGGATGCATCCAGTAACACATGATTCCCCGCACTTGTCCTACTCACCTGTCTCAAAACTAAAACACCTGTAAAGTTTGATCACTCCTCACGAACACTTTCTTCACTTTACCGCACTTTTTTTTACAACTTTTTGTCACTGACAATCATCCACCTTCATCTTTCTTCTCACCAATGGTTCTCAGGAGAAAATGAAAATATTTCACACCGACACAGATGGAGGGGTAAAAAAGTATGCGGCCACTACCCCGACTTAAAAGTTTTCTTGCAAACTGTGTCAGGGAGGTTGACGAGCCAGCGTTTATTCGCCGCCAGCTTCAACGCGTGTGATATCAGATCCTGGATCTCCAGGGCAAGGTGTAAGATTTATTTTATTTTTATTTCCGGCAGTTTAAATCGCGTGAATGAACACTTGGTGTTAGTCGAACCCTGGCGCGCGAAGGGTTGGAACTCATCAGCCCTAGAATCCCTTAGGCCGGATCCGCGAACTTTCCTTTCGCCTCTCGGCCCTGCTTTCCATGCACAGGCGCGAACGGTTTAGAATTTCCGAGGGTTCCAGCAGCCACCGATGGGAGTCGCGTTAAGAGAGGGTGGAGGATATACACACCGGAACAACTATCGGTGGGGGTTAAGGGCGGCGCAGGCGTTTTGGTGCACCAACGCATTGATCCCAGGAATTCGTGGGGACGAGAGAGTTTCCACGGATGTCCACCCTGGAGAGTTCCTCGACTCCTTGCCGGTGGACTGTGGAGACTTAGAGCGTATTCGCCCCAGGATTAGGTCCGGGAACGGGCTTCTTAAGAAGTCCGTGCACAATTTTTGATGCGGTTCTGACAAGGTTCTGGTCAGTTTTCCCTACTTCTGATGTGGCCCTAACCAGGTTAACTGGAAAGGTTTTCATAATGCTTGTAACGCTTAGGCAGAATATTGTCCTACTTAAGGAAAACTAGCCAGGTCCTTGTCAGTTTACCCGAAAAAGGCCCTAGTAAATACCTCACCTAGGAAAAACTGGTCAATACCCGATCAGAATTAAAAAACTATTCTGCGGAATCATTATTCGGAATATTTGCTTACTAAAGTATTTCATTTGCTGAAAATAATTTTTTTTTTTTAATATTTGAAGGGATTTTAAATGATATTTAAGAATTTTAAAAGGATTTTAAAAGATTTTAAGGAATTTGAAAGGGTTTTAAGAAATTTCAAGTGAATTTAGGAAATTTAAAAGGATCTTAAGATATTTTCTAAGATTTCAAGGATATCAAGATATGCATAGATTTGCATAGATATGCATAGATATGCATAGATTTAAAGTTATTTTGAAGAATGTTCCAAGATTTTCATTTACTTTACACATTTTGTTAATTTTTTAAAAATGATTTTAAATGATATTGACAATTTTTAAAGAATGGTAAAAAGATCTTTCAAGAATTTAAGGATTTTCATGAATTTTAACAAGATTTTTCGTGATTTTAGGGAATTTAAAGATATTTCAAGAGATTTTAGGGTATTACACATTTTTTAAAAGTATTTAAAGGGATTTTTAATGATATTAAAGAATTTTGAAGGAATTTTAAAAGATTTCAAGTGATTTTAAGAAACAAGTGATTCTAGGTATTTTAAAAGGATTTTAAGATATTTTCCAAGATTTCAAAGATATTAATAGATTTCCTAAAGGATTTCAGGAAAATTTTAAGCGATATAAATAGATTTTGAGGTATGTTAAAGATTGTTCAAATATTTTAAGGGATTATTTTTAATGCTATTGAAGAATTTAGAAGGAATTTTAAAAGATTTCAAGTGATTTTAAGCAATTTGAGAAGATTTCAAGAAATTTTAAGTGATTCTAGTGAATTTAAAAGGATTTTAAGATATTTTCCAAGATTTCAAAGATATAAAAATTTCCTAAAGGATTTCAGGAGAATTTGAAACGATATAAATAGATTTTAAATGAACTTAAGGAATTTTAAAGCATTCAAAAAAGTTTGAAAATTTTGAAGTAATTTAAAAATAAAAGAATGGTTTAGTATTTTTTTGGATGGAGTTCCGAAAAGCATCATGCTCTGATTTCATTGAGACTCCGTATACCTATGTATTTTGACGCGCTGATTACGAAAATGATAGTGAAAATTGGCGACTAGGCGTTTTTCATGGTGAAACCATGAAAAAACCATAAAAATCATGGTTTTTTGCACTTATCTCAGCTAATATGGAAAACTAAAAAAAATGTCTTAAACAAAAGTTGTAGACCTCATCAAAACACACCATTTGTGTTTGGCACATTTTTTTCTGCAAATAATAGTTTCCGAGAAAATGAGAGATATATCGATTTTCATTGAAAAGAAACCCATATACTATGACTCTTCACATTTACCATTCCCTTTGCCATTACCTTTAAAGGGGAATAGCAAAAGGAATGGCAAAGGGAATGATAAAAGGGAATGGCAAAGGGAATGGCAAAGGGAATGGCTAAGGGAATGGTAAAAGGCATTGGCAAAGGGAATGGCTAAGGGAATGGCTAAGGGAATGGCAAAGGGAATGGTAAAAGGCATTGGCAAAGGGAATGGCAAAGGGAATGGCAAAGGGAATGGCAAACGGAATGGTAAAAGGGAATAGTAAAAGGGAATGGCAAAGGGAACGGCAAAAGGAATGGCTAAGGGAATGGCAAAGGGAATGGTAAAAGGCATTGGCAAAGGGAATGGCAAAGGGAATGGTAAAAGGAATGGCAAAGGGAATGGTAAAAGG
>UCOH01004506.1:0-12963 GCA_900474275.1 Synergus japonicus | reverse complement strand
TTATTATTATTATTATTATTATTATTATTATTATTATTTTATTATATTTTTTGTAATGGTATTTTTCCGGACAAATTTTTTTTTCTCGAAAAAAGCAATAATTTATAGTTACTTTTTTGTGATTTAAAAAAAAAATTTTCAATTAAATAAATAGAAATATAGAAAATAGAAACCCGGTTTTAAAAAAGTGGTGTAACGAAATGTCTAGAAAATCTCGCAAAATTGCTGTTGCAAACCTGATTGGCTTTTGAATGACTTGAAGTTTTAAGAAGGAAAATCCATTTAAAATATAAAAAATCTCGTCAGATTCCAAATCATTCTTTTAAACATTCCATAAAGTCTTTTAAAAATCAGAAAACTTTCATGAAATCCCTTAAAATTCTCAGAAACTTTTTAAAATTTCGAAAATCCTCGAAATTCCACGACAAGACTTAAAATCCCTTTTAATTAAAGTTTGAGAAAATCTCTTAAAATTACCAGAAACTTTATGAAATTCTTAAAAATTCAATCACAAGAATTAAAATAATACCTTTTTATCATTTAAATCAGATTAAAATTATTTAGAAATATCGTTAAATTTCTTAAAAACCCTTAAAAATTACATACAAATTTTTTGAAATCAGAAAAATCTGTTGAAATTCTTTAAAATTATTAAAACTCTCAAGAAATTCCAAAAAATATTTTAAAAATCATTAAAAAATCGCTTGAATTCTCTAAAAAATTCCTTCAAGTTTCATGAAAACATTTAAAATCCCTTAAAATTCCTTAGAATTCTTAAAAATCCTTTAAATTTGTATTTCTTGTTTGAAACCTACTCTCTACAATTTAATTAAGATTAAGAGGGTGATTAACTTCTGAATGACTTGAAGTTTCAGGAAGTATAAAAAAGCTAGTAGAATAAAAAAAAACAAGTTAATTTTTCAATAAAATACAAAAAATTCCTGCTACTAAATGAAATTCCCGGTTTTTCCTGGTCAAATAAAATTCCCGGTGTTTTCCCGGTCCGCTAGACACCCTTAATATTAGGGTGGAGTAAACCCTAGGGTCTTTAGGGTTTACTGCCTAAATTAAATATAATTTTATAAAATCACCAGAAGAGGTAGTCGCGACTACTTTTTTCTTAATTCTTTTCCAGGGAGTCTAATTTTTATTCGACGCTGCGCTGTCAGAGCTAGGATTGAAAATTGATGAAATTTGCAGAAAAACTCGTTCCTGAAACAGGTAATCTATTGGAATTCATTGAAAACATAGAGCTTCGATCCGAAGCTGAGAAGATAGCTTGCCTTGTGCAACCATAGTGTTTTCATGCTCGTTTGTGGTACAGGAAGAACCAGTTCGCTGCACGCTAAGCTTTATCTTGCATCGAAGAGAAAGGGACGAGACACGTTGACTTCGACAGTTTTGAAATTTTCGAGACCACGACAATACTTTTCCGGTGCACTCGACGAGAACACATTGCACGTTCATGCATGCGGAAAAAGAAAAACGACTACGATGGTGGATCTATACCTTAAGAAGCTCTTGGTGAAAATAGGCAACTCTTACCGCACTAATTACGCAAAATGTACACTCTCACGTTCGTGAGTTAAAACTAGTTTTTAAAAATCTCACTCCTAGTTACCAGTTCTTATCCATGTTTGAAGGAGAACATTATTCATGAAGAATTACACCATGAAGGGAGAAATATTTACAGTAAATAGTCTGCACTTAGTCTGAAACTATTTTTGCTTTATTTTATACAGCTTTCATAAAAGAGCGAGTTTTAATTAATACAACAATATTAATAATAATAATAATAATAATAATAATAATAATAATAAATTACGACAGATTAATTAATTCATTCATTTATTACGGGTCGTTTTATGTGGTTTAAGTTCTGACAGTTAAAATGAACGAATTTTTGATATTTGAAACTATAAACAGTGTTAAAACATTAATTAATTTGCAAAACTTGCATAATTTGCATAGTTCAAAATACGAAAACTCTAATAAATGGGGGAAAAAAGTACATATTTAGAATCCAATTTCTACAGGATCTTTGATTATGAACTTATGGTTTATAGCGAGCTCGATTAAATACTGAATTAAAGTGTCAGATTTTTTTCAATAAGAGAGAGTATTAACTGCATCTTGGAGAAATATAAAAGGATATTTTGATTGCTGCTTGTGTTGCAGATACGCTGGCAAGCCACGATTTGAAAAGCCTTCGTCTTTTATATCATCTAGCACAGAAAATGATAAGAAAAGAAATCGCGAAGAATAAAGAAGAAGAAAGGGGAGGCAAGACGAAGGAAGATAAAATAGAAAAGAAGAAAGAAGGAGAGCTCGAAGCCCCTGGTTCGACGACGATTTATCGACGTGGAACCAGGTGCCTTTGAGCCGGCTCTAAAGTACACTCCTCCTTTTAGCGAAATGAAACTCATGGCTTTATATGGACGCGATTCATACGAATATGACAGGACACAGACCCACGTTTGTGGTCTGAACAACAACAGACAATTTCCTTCATTAATCCTGACAGATATCATCTCTGATTAAAATATTAATTTAAAAAACTCGCCAGTTATCATCAGAACTGAACATACACGTCGGTTTATAAGAAAACGAATTCTCAGATCCAAATAATTATATATTTTATATAAACATACAGTCAGCGGAAACAGAACCTTCAATAGAAATTTTTCTATCTTAAAAAAGTGGAATCACGAAAAATCGTGAAAATCTCGCATACATTGTTGTTGTAAACCTGATTGGCTTCTAAATGACTTGAAATTGTCACAAAGAAAACAAAATAATAACGCACATATTGATTATCAGTTCCCTTGAAATTTTAGAAAGAACTTTATAATCCCTGAAAATTCGTTAAAATCTATTAAAATATTCTTAGAAACCTCTTGAAATTCGTGAAAATTGGTGAAAATATCTAAAAAAAAAAATTCTTAGAAATTCTTAACAATTCTAGACAATTTTTTTAAAAATCAGAAAAATATCTTGAAATTCCGGAAAATTATTAGAAAATCTTATAAAATACCATGAAAACCTGTAAAATTTCACAAATTTTTAATAAAACTCATCAAAAACTCTTAAATTATTTCAAAATGCCTTAAAATCTCTCAAGATTTCATGAAATCCTTAAAAATCCAGAAAATCTTTTACAAATAAGAAAAACCTCTGGAACCCCCTAAAAATTTGACAATAACTTTCAATATTCTTTTAAATTCTACGAAATCTTTTGTCATAAAAATCGTTTAAAATCCATCGATCAATAAAATCATGCTTTTTGTGAAAAGCATGAATTTTTTAAAAAGAATACGATCTCTTTGAAAAGCATATTGAAATTTTATGATACTTAAAATGTAAATGAAATGCGAAATTTTGCAAAAGCAAAGAAAACAGTAAACTTTTTCCGGTGTTGAATAATTTCAAACCAATTAGTAAAAGAGCTCGCGATGCGTTGTCCCGCACGAGTGGCTCTGCGACGAGATTAAAATAAATAGAGGGCAAGACGCAATTGCAAAAAATAAGCTACCCGACTCTAGAGTCAAAGGTACTAATTGATGGGATATCATCATTTGCAGAGGAGAGTACAAAATGGAAAAAGCATGTTTCCTTCAAGTTCTCATAGCTAAACAAATTTAAAAGATGATGAAAAATATATGATAATTGTAAAAGGAAAGCCAGGGAGCGCTTACTTCCTACTGTAAGATATTATTCATGTTGAAACTAACGCAGAGGAAGAACATTAAACTTGTCTTATAACAGTTAAGAATGAAATTAATATCCTAAATTTTTCATCTGCAAGTCGAGAATATTTCCTCTGTATTATGTACTTATTTTATTTTAACTAGCAATTATATGATCCAAGCGATTAATTTCTCGTTTTTGCACACCTTAACTTGAAATTTATGGAAAATATTCATCATTTCATGTGCCTCATAATAATATACAGCCTCAAACCTAAATTGCAAAAAAAATGCAAGTATTTCGATAGATACACAATTTTCGAATGATGACTGGAAACGTGCCAATGACTTTGAAGTTTAACCCAGTTCGCGTTGTAATAAGGTTGTGGGTCATAATCCTCAGTTGTTAATTATTGCGGTAACCCGGTATGTCAGAATTACTGGTATAATGGGAATTAATGAGGAAAGGCACGCGCGGTACACGTCAATCAGATAAAAAGCTTCCAAGTTACTTGTGTGCGACTTCCACCTGGTACAATAGCATTAGAGAGTTCCTTCTGGAATCGTGTATCAAGTCGCAGCGTCATGTCCCCCAAGTTAAATCTTATCCCTCATCTCCTTCACTTTCAAGTGATATTTTACTCTTGTTTTCGGCCAATAATTCATTCTCCTTCCTTTTTAAGCTTTTCACTGTAACCACTGCTTTATTCGGCAAGAATATTTGCAATGACTACCGTATTAAATAAAATTAGAGAGCTAGGATGGCTGAGATAGACGCAATAATAAAGATATTTATAGACATCTCTTATACCGGATAAATAATATAAACAATGACCTAGTACATTAAATCATACGCTTGTATATAAAATTACAATATAACCAAAGACAAATTTATGAAGATCAGTATTAAAACGAACGTTACATTTCAATGCTCAATTTTGTAAATAAGAATTATAAAACGCGAAATGGCCATACGATCGCACGCAACACACATCAAATGCAATAAAATGAAGAGCATCAATCAAATACGCGATACAAATTTAAATATATGGGATCCGAATATCGGATTCTAAACATAAAAGAAATGCCAAGGAATGACGACACAAAGTTCCATACGATACCATTAGACGGTCAGTTAAAAGCGTTGAAGACCAGCGATTTGGCCGAAAGCGATCGAATAAGTCACATAAGATTACGTCGCCCTCGCAGCATCAAAATACGTCACACACCACAGAAATGCGTCACAAACCGCCCTATCACCTCACAATATATTAAATCTTCACTATCACTTTTATTTTTAACAATCTCACCTCTGAAAACGAGTTAGCATGGCGCTGAATTTACAAGTTCTTCGTTTCAACGATTTCAAAAGAATGAGCTTCGGTTCTTGCCGACTCGCTCGTCTCCTCGGGAGATTGATTTCTCTATATTAAAATTATTGGTAAGGTGATAGGCTAATCAGGCGCATTTCTTACGCCCTTTTCTAACCGCGCTATAACTTAAATCTATCGTTACATCACCATTTTTAATAAATTCTAGACATTCTATAATAGCCTTTTAGTTAACAAAAGCTTGTTTCAAAAATATGAGAGGGTGTCTTTTAATCTTCAGCTTATATATATATATAATATATATACTTGTATTTTTGTGACGAGCTTTGGATTTCCATCACATCAAACGTATAATCTTTTGAAGGAAATTCAAGTTCAGTTGCATAGCTGCACGCAATCGTGCGTATAAATGACCGCCTTTGTTCAGCTATATTTGCAGGAAACATTTTCACATAAAAGGGAATTTTTGCCATAAAGAGAAGCTTGGTTAGAAGTATTATTTTGTCATTTTTAAAATGAGGAGTAATAGAAGTCCACCGTTTTATTTCCTTTCGTTGAGTTGCTGCTTGAGTTTATATACTTTCCTTTTTTGCTTTAAATTTATTCTACTAGTAAACCATTCAAAGCCCAGTCAGATTTAAAACTATAATGCGAGATTTTTGAGAAATTTTTAGAAAGAAATCACTTTTTTTAGAAAGGAATCTCAAGAGGTTTCTCGAAGTTTTAAGGGAATTTGACGATATTAAGTGATTCTTACGAAATTTAAATGAGTTTTACTTTTTTTAAAAGATTTAGTAGAATTTTAAGAGATTTTAGGATATTTCGTAAAATTTTTAAGGAATTTATGCAATTTTAAGAGACTTAAGAATTCTTAAGCGATTTTAAAAGGGATTCTAAATGTTTTGAAATTTCAAGAAATTTGAAGAGGTTTCGAAGAATTTAAACAGATTTCAAAGAATTTCAGTGATTTATAAGGTTTTCATGAAATTTTAAGGAATTTCAAAACGTTTTTAAGATTTTTATCGGGTTTTAAGGAATTTTAAATGTTATCCTGGAATTCCAAGGAATTTTCAAGTATTTTCAAAGATTTCTAAGAATTGCAAGGGATTTTGTGGACTTCTATGATATTTCTAATAATTTTAAGTGATTTCAAGAGATTTTTCTGATTTTTAAAAGATTTAGTATAATTTAAAAGGATTTCAAATGCTGTACATTTTTTAAGTACTTTAAAGAAATTAGTCGATTTTCAAAACATATTCTGGAATTTTTATGGATTTGATGAATTTTTTATAAGATTTATAATAATTTTAAAAGATTTCAAGAGCTTCTTCAAATTTAAAAAAATGCATGGAATTTGACGAGATTTCTAATGATTTACAGGGATTTTAAATGTTAAGGAATTTCAAAATGTTTTTTCTAGGAATTTTCAGTGATTTTTATGAATTTTAAGGGATTTTGACGATTTTCAAGTAATTTTCACGAAATTAAAAAAAAAATGTTTAATTTATAAATAATTTTGTACAATGTTAAGGGATTTCAGAATATTTGGTGGAATTTAGTGGATTTTGAATATTCTAAAGTTTGGAAGAATTTTAAGATACTTCAACGAATTTTAAGGGTTTTGAAAGGTTTTGTATGAAATTGTATGATATTTTAACATAACGTAAGGAATTTTGATTAATTTTAACGAATTTCAGGAGATGTTTTTAACTTTTAAATCACTGCATGCATTTTGAAGGACTTTAAAGTTTGTCGGATAATTATAATATGATTTAATTTGAGTCATTACGGACGTGAGTCAGAAAGATAAACTTTTCTCTGTCACATTAGCAGATATATTATTAATGTTTTTTTATTATATATGTTTTTTGACGATTTTGACCTGTTTTGGACTGGGTGCTCGCAAAGGGGATGTTTTTCGTCCTAATTAGTGCTCGTTTAAACATTTTTCTACAAAATTTAAAACAATTTAATTTCTTTAATTTTTATTTCTTTTATTTGACGCTCTTTAATAGATATTTTCCCTTCAATTGTTATACGAAATTCATTACTTTTATCTTCATGTCGCTGATGCAACAAATTTCAGAATTAAACGTTAAATTTCTTAATTTAAAATCAGCTGCGTGGATTTTTTGTTTAGCACGTTTCGTATTCAACCCCGGGAGAGAAAAATAGCTCCAGAAGAAGAGAGATTGAAAACTCGACGACGAAGCGTGAAAAAAAAAAAGAAAAAAAAAAGAAAAAAAAAAGAAAAACGAGCGGGCGGTAAAGTAACAAAGTTTCAAGTTGATAACGGCGGCAGGTAATTTAATTCGCTATCCAGCTCAGGAATTCGCGGGATATTTAAAAAGTCACCGCTGGTGAGGGACGTTGTTTCTGCGAGCGTAGGGCACCGGTTGTTTAAACTCCTAACGATTATTTAACTCGTTAAAAATCCATTAAAGCCTCGAACTTGCTAGATTGGGACAATTCATTTCCATCCCTTCTTCCCATCCCTTTCGAGCAAAATATCGTTTTCTTTTCCGTGTGATAGTTGGAGTTAATCCAAAGTTTCCCGACGAATGACCCTACTTGTTATACACAATTCCTTTTCCATCAGATAATCTCATTTTCAGAGAATGAAGTGTTTTCTCATTTAATTAATTTCATGATTGTAAACTGTGATCGTTTCAATTACATTATTTAATTTCTGAACATAGATTCTCGATAAAAAAAATATATGTAACTAAAGTTTTAAGGAATTTTCCGATAAAAGGAAGACATTTAGAATTTAGATGTAAAGTAGATGTGAAAATACCCTCAGTTTTAAATTCATGTGTCAATATTAAGGGAGGCAGATAATTCAAATACAGCATAAAAGTTTTTGGATTTTCCGGAATAAATCGGGTGAAATCAGTTTGGAGATTGCAAAGATTTGAAGTGCACTGAGTGACTAAAATAAAGAAGAAGGGAATAAGAAGAGGAAGCTGGGAACCTGAAAAGTTTGCACGTCCCTTTACTTGACCGACGACTAGCGATTTAAATTCCTATCCCGCTCGGGGTCGCCTAACTTTTCGATTGGACTAAGCGAAATCTCCTTAGAGATCTGTTCCCTCTTTCATACTCTTGGATTTTTTTTCTTTCTTGTCCCAAGTTCCACATTCCTCTCGTTCTCCATCGATTTTCAGATTGTCAATAGGGAATCTTATATGCGGGGGAGAAGGCCCTTAAAAATTTAACGACCAGTTTCATCCGACCTTATAAAAATTCAGTCTGCTTGTATATACATGATTCTGTTTGTTGCAGGAAGAAGGATGGTTCTTATAGGATATTATCGTTGAGGGAAATATATACATACTTAAATGACAAAAGAATGCCAATTACTCTCTCGTTATCTTTACTTTTCGAACTTATATTTATAAGTCGCAGAAATTCCCCAAAGAATAAAGAGGGTGGCCACATGTCAGGGAAGTCAGGGAAATGTCAAGGAAATGTCAGGCACATGCGAGTAGATGTCCGGGAAAATAGAAATTAACATTTATGTTAACTTTGTTATTTTTCTTGTATTACATATATAACTTTTACAATTTATTTAACAAATTTTAGAACCCATTGAAAGATTTCGAAGGATTATAAATAATTTATAGGTATTCTCTGAGATTCTCTAGGTTTCTCATATGATTTCAAGAAATTTTCAATAATTTTAAAGGACTTTAAGAGGTTTTCAGGAATTTAAAGTGATTATAAGATATAAATTACTTAGAATCCACAAAAATATCATCAAATCCTACAAAGTTATACTTAAAATCACATGAAATCTCCTGAAATTCTTTTTACAACTAGTAGGCATTCCAAAGCAAATCAGATTTGAAACTATAATGTACGTGAGATATTTTAGACAGTTTGAGAGAGAAACCACTTTTTTTTTAGAAAGGAATTTCAAGAGGTTTCTCGAAATTTTAAGGGAATTTGATAATGCAATTTTAAGAGATTTTTAAGAATTCTTAGCGATTTTAAAAGGTACTCTAGATGTTTTGATATTTGGACGAATTTTAGAAGCTTTCTAAGAATTTAAAAAGATTTTAAAGAATTTTAAGGGATTTTAGGATATTTCACGAAATTTTAATTAATTTATGTAATTTATAATTGTTATACTGGAATTCTAATGAATTTTAAAATATTAAAAAATATTCCTAAGAATTGCGAGTTTTAAAGATATAAAAGGATTTCTTATTATCATAAAATACCTTAAAATCCATAAAAATATCATCAAGTCTCACATCGTTACCTAAAATACTCCCTAAAATTACTTCCAATCTCTTAAAATTACTCAAAATTCCATGCAATTTCGTTAAATTCTTTAAAATTCTTGAAAATCCAATGTAATCTCACCAAATCCTTTAAAATTTTTGAAAATAAATGTCCTTGAAATTACTTAATATATCGAAAAATATCTTAAAGTCGCTTTAAATTACTTAAAATCCAGTGAAATTTTGAAAAATTCCAAAAAATCTCTTAAAATTTTCTCAAATTACTTACAATTCCCCAAAATATATAGTCACTTCCCTTAAAATTACTTCATAATCCGATAACATATTTTTTTTTTAAGATAGAAATGAAGTAATCTACTAAGCATTCTGAGAAATAATCACGGAAAACCTGTTATACTAAGCTCACTTGTTCTCGAATACTTTAAATTTGATAAACCCGATTAAAAAAAAAAAAAAAAAAAAATTAAGAATGAGGTCGCTCGTTAGTGGTCGTGAGTTGCTTTATTTTATTTTTTGTCGGCAGTTGAGTCGTTGATGTACATTGTACATGTACACTGTACAGCATTCTTGGTTTTTCCTAACGCCCCCGATTTCGTATATAGTATGTTTCTTTAGATCTGACAATAAACACTATAACACATATTACGATTACTTTTTTTTTTTGTGAGCAGGTCTCGTGTTGTGTTGGTATCTAACAAAAAAGCAGCACAAAAGGAAAATTTCTTTTCATCCGACACCTGCACAAAGGACTTGACAAAGTTAAAGTTAATTCTTTCCATATTCCATTTTATTCGAAGAAATAAAAAGTATGTTCACAAGCCTGAATTTTGTAAGATATACATACAAACATAATAATATAATTACATCCATACGTTTATCATGTGGCTATATTTATTTTATATTCGTTATATTCAAAAAAGTACTTTTCAATTCCAGGAGAGCCTTTTCGCAAAAATCTCTTTGACTATAAAAACAGAAACCCTTTCCTCATGACGTGACCCGAGTTTTTTGCGAACAGATGTTTCATGCTGTGTTGAATAAAAAGAGAGGGTAAATAAAACAGAGAAAGTGAGCAGACAAGGAAGCGAGAGAAAGAGAGAGAAAGAGAGAGTAATGGTAATGGTAGGGCAGAGGGCAGAAGAAACACAATGTACAGTCGGAGACAATAATCCTCGTGTGGTCTTGTTAAGTGCGGATAACGCCACAGGAACTTTTGTCCCGAAGTATGTTCACAGTTGTTCACATCGATCATTTTAAAAATGAGTCAAGTTCTATGGAGGTATGAAACTAGAATGGCCCTCGAAAATAAAGAATAAATCAGGGGCATTGAACGTAAGAGTTTAAAATAATTGGATAAGGCAACACACGGTGTCCCAATTATAAATTGGATTAAACTTTTTTCTTAATGGCTTTATTTTCTTGTAAATACTCAAAAACGTTTCTACTACACTTATAATGTCTCCCATATTCTACCATGAAAAATTAACGTTTATGAAAATGAATTAATGTTTTAACACTGTTTGTAGTTTAAAATTATACAATATTCCAGAGATGGGGTAAGTTTCTGATTTAGAGAATAAATTCTTCTATGAAAATAAAAAAGTACTGAGTACAAAAGAATGTTTTCATCCCCTCGCCTAATGGAGTTTATTATAACAAGCAAAGTTTACCAAAGTCCAAAACTTGAAAATTGTATAAATCTTGCGAGTTTCATCAGGCTGGAAATGGGACCAAACACAAGAAGACAGTATAATCTTAAACTTATGAAAATGTATGTTCTGCGAGGGAAAGATTATTAAACATCATTTTCCATCAGAGGGGATCTAACACAAAATTTTGGTATTTATCTTTCTTTCAACAAGATTTGGATTCTATAATAACGACAGATGGGAGAACTTGTCTGGTGCAGAAATAATATACTTAATAAATCATGAGGACAAAATAATATTTTCTTAAATGCACATTTTGCATCATAAATTACAGTTTCTGAAGATGACTGTACGGTGTAAGCAGTAAGCATCGACAGGGAGGATTGCCCGTTAGGTACACGTGCAGGTCGAAGCCCGAGGGAAGTCGAAACAGGGGTTCCAAGAGGATCAGGGAAACACAGGGGGTGTATTCCACAAGCTTAAAAAGGGAGAGACGTAAGGACGATCCTCACTATGCCCAAAGCAACTGGGATTTATTCCGGCGACGAAGGCTAGTTCCCTCGTGCCTAGGGGGAGGGTGAACTTGTGAACATAATATTTCGGGATGCTTTGATCATGAACTGGATCGATATTTTCTTAATTACTCACAACACGCATGTAGAAATTGACCCCTGCATAATGACCACCCGTGCGTACAGGTTAGCATGGTAAGGTTGTCTATAAGCTGAGACGTACATTGTTGCCGGATCTTATGTTTAGTTCGCTGTTGTAAGCTCTTCGAGCACGTGCTTCTTGTATCTCGTTCAACATTAATTAAAGTGTGTGTTTATTGCAATCGGTTGAGTTATCACTGAAGTGAATCCCGTTCCCACATATCCTCTACAGGTTATGGGCCCAGACCCGCTCTAGGAACGATATTCAGTAAATCAGTGTTCCGTGAAAACCAAGAGTGCGACGTACACGAGGGGAAGCGTCCATTTTGCAAAGACCCGAAAGCAAAATGAATACGACGCACTCGGTGCGTGTGGAATCGCTCGGCAAGGAAAACTACGATACTTGGAAGGTACAAATGAAATTTCTTTTAATAAGAAACGAAACTTGGAAGTACGTGAGTGGTGATACGCCACGACCATCGTCAGTTTTGGCCACAGCAGCTGAAATAGCGACGTGGGACGAGGCCGATCTCAAAGCACAATCGGACCTAGTTCTGTCCATAAATCCCTCGGAAATAAGACAAATTAAGGGATGCAATACGTCGCGGGAAATTTGGTTAAAGCTGGAATCCACTTATCAGTCAAGAGGACCAGCTAGAAAGGCTACGCTTTTGAAACAATTAATTTTACACAGGATGCAGGAAAGCGACGACGTACGTGACCACGTGGCTCGGTTTTTGGACACAGTAGACAAGTTGCAAGAAATGGAGATCGACATCAATCAAGATCTCTTAGCAATCTTGCTTCTATATAGTTTGCCCGCTACCTACGAAAGTTTTCGCATTGCCATCGAGTCACGTGACGAACTTCCTACGCCAGAAGTGTTAAAGATTAAAATAATTGAAGAATCGGAAGCGCGCAAGAACCAGATGCGGAATGGTGCCGAGAACGCCATGGCAGTAAGTAGCGGGGGCGCCAGATATCAAGGTAAACCTGGAAAATCGAAAAGTGAGGACATTGCTTGGAAAAATGATCAAGCTACTCCGTTCAAGTACAGGTGCAACAAGTGTAAGAAAATCGGACACAAGGCAGTAAACTGTACCGAAAAACGAAGACGTGAACCCGAAAAGGCCGGAAATGTGGAAGAAATTTGCCATCTTGCAATACCTGAAAACCAAACGGGAAAAGTGAGTGAATCTCACAGTGAAGACAAGTGGTGTTTGGACAGCGGGTGCACATCACACATGTGTAAGGATGGACAAAAATTCGAAGAATTCTCCGTGCTTGAACAAAAATCTTTGAACCTCGCGAATCGTGCTTCGACCGAAATACGTGCAAAGGGAACTGTGAAAGTGAGTGTATCGAATGAACACATTCAAAAAGTGTTAAAATTG